>JAJOOR010006682.1:0-71770 GCA_036250505.1 Solanum acaule | reverse complement strand
CCCCCCCCCCCCCCCGGGATTCTTCATTTGTGCATCTCTTGCACAATGGAAATTCAATAGTTCAAGATAGTTCGGCAACTGATAACGGCAATGGTATTTTTGGAAAGAACGATAATGGAGTCTATAGTGGATCATTGGTGACTATAGGGTTTCAAATGATGGCGAACAACCTTCCTGCTACAAATCTTCATATGGAGTCAATAAAAAATGCAAACGACCTCATCTCTTATACAATTCATAAGATCAAAACCGCTCTGAAATGCAAGTGATACTCTAAGAACTATTATATCCAATGGTTCATTAGTTTTTGAGTCTTCTCTTTTTTCTTTATTTTATTTGGAGAAGAGGAGCATTAAATATCAAATTTAGAGTTGAATAATATCTATTTTTAATGTTAATGGCAGTATGTTGTTAATGTGTTGTACTATTTTGAGTTTACCTAGAAATTATCCTTTGTAATGATCTATTGTTTATTTGATTTTATTTTACATTGAATAGTATTGATATCAAGCCAATTGTTCAACAGCTTTAGGTAGTACACGTTCGGTTCACATTCACAGATTTTGTCCCAAGCTGGTGATGTATCCGCTCCCACAGAAGCTTGATTTGCTTCAGCGGAGTTTCTCCTCCAGTGAACTAGTCGCACTGGCAAAAATAGGTGACGTCAGATTGACGATCGTTAAGTGTCTTATATTACTTCTTCTCTCTTCTCTCAAATCACTGGGTAGCAAACCCCATTGTTGTGAGCTTAGTTTAGAGTGTTCTTACTCGTTTATTGTCCATTTCTTCCGGTTCAAAGGTAAATTTCTTCCCCTTTGTCTTCTACATCGTTTTAAAATTTCAATGCCATAATTCACTCTTGTTTTAGACCTCAATTTCATTCATTTTCAATTCTTTAAAGTTACATTTTCTATTGTGTGATGATTTCAATACAAAATTGATTTCACTGTAGCAGAGATTGGTCACTGGAAAATTTCAAGACTCTGTGGATGATCTCCAAGTGACTCCTTTAAAAGCGAAGGGATGACATTATACTTTATGCAACAAATGAGATCAGAGTTCACTAAAAAAACAGATTGGTCACTTGGAAATCTGCACTGACAACTTAAAATTGAGTTTTGATGTTTGGAGTCACCTTTCGAGTAACCTTTCTGAATCACCTTGTTGTTATTAAATAAATCAACTAATATGAGTTATACGAATTATACATTTCCTTATTTGGTGTAGTCTCTTTCATGTACTACAATATTAGTCTATTATCAAACACAATCTTTACAAATACATAATGGTCCACCAATAACACTTAGAATACTTAATCAAAGTCAGAACATGTCATCAAAATTCACAAAATTATGTATACAGGAGAAAAAACAGGTAATAATACAAACATACATTTAGGGTATGTTTGGTATGAAGTAAAACATTTTCCGGAAAATGTTTTCCAATTTTCTCTTGTTTGGTTGGGTAAAATGTTTTCCAAATCAACTCATTTTCCTCAAATTTAAGGAAAATGACTTCCCTTCAAAAATTAAGGAAAACATTTTCCAAAACTTTCCTCCAACTTCAAATTACAATTTTTTTGTTAAAAATATAAATTCAAAGCTTATTTTAAAAAAATAATTTTAACTATAATTTTTTTTATTTTTTTTACCCCACCCTCACTCCGACGCCCCCCACCCCGCAAACCCCCTACCCCCCCCCCCTCAAAAAAAATAATTCAAAGTTTGTTTTTAAAAAATATTTCAAATTTTTATTTTCATTCCCACCCCACTCCCACTCTCGATCCCCCTCCCCCCCCCCCAAAAAAAAATAAAAATAAATTTAAAGTTCGTTTTTTAAAAATACTTTCTATTTCAATTTTTTATTTTTTTCACCCCCAGCACACGCCGGGGCCACCCCTCCTCCCTCCCCCCCCCCCAAAAAAAAAAATTAAGTTTATTTTTAAAAAATGTTTTCAATTTCAATTCAAAAATCTTTTTCTACTCTGTAGTAAAATTAGAAGATATTTTCTCAAAAATATTTTTCATTAATAAATCAAACACTAAAAATTATTTTCCGGAAAATATTTTCTACTCACCAACCAAACATGAGAAAATAAGTCAAAAATCTACTTGTTTTTGAGGAAAATATTTTCCATGGAAAACACACCCTTAAATGAGCTCAAAGAGTCAATTCCATAATCATATTACATTCTTTACATAACCACTTTCATTGCCATGAATGATGGGCATTCTTTCAACATGTTCAACAAATGATTTGGGAAATATTCCTTCCATTGTCACTTTATGTTTATGGACTACTTCTTTAACCGAAAAGCATTTCAATTCTATATGCTTGGCCCCCTTTTAATAATTTAACATTTTTAGACAAGAAAACTATTTCAATAGTACAATAAAATTTCAATAGCCTAGAAATATTGTCGACTAGTCCACGTCCTAAAATGAAGTTATGCAGTCAACTAGTCTAAATTGTAGCCTCAAAGCATGCCACAAACGCAACTTCCATAGTGGATACAACTATAACACACTCTTCGACCTCTTTCATGATTTTCTCCTCTAGCTAATATGAATAAATATCCAAATTTCATTTTCTTGTATCCACACAACCAACATAATCGGATTCTGAATATCCAAACAAGGCTAGACATCTTCCGAAATCTTACATCAAAATAGCTAGCTAATTATGAAATCTTATATCACAATACACACTGAGAACCACACAACCAACATAATCTGATTATGAATATCCAAACAAGGCTAAACATCTTCTGAAGTCTTACTTCAAAATAGCTAGCAAATTATGAAATTTTATATTAGAATACACAATAAGAACCTAGCTTCTCCGGGAATGTCACGACACAAAATCGGACGTGATTTCACTTGTCTTAACCCCCACCAAGACAAGTCAGTCTAACACCCAACATAAATAAAAAATACATAAGTGAAACATTGTGATAGCCTAATACAGTTTCAATTACACGGATAACATAGCATAACTCAAATATAACCCCAAGACTTGGTTGTCACGTGTACAAGCCTTTAGTGTAATACAATAAATTCAAAAGAAATACAAGTCTCAATTTCATTGTTTCTAGAACAAAACAAGAATATAATAAAAGAGTAAGAGGTGTCCGCCGAGATGACAAGCAGCTACCTGACAACTCTCCACAATAAGCCTCAGACGTAGAAGAGAAAAAGGAGTAATAATGATGAACATGTCTCGTAACCTACACAAGTGTAGAAAGGAGTGAGTATCACACAACAATGATACTCAACAAGCAAACCTAACAATCCCTAAGTAAAGCAATGCCGAACACAAGTACTCCAACCACACCAATCGAACCTCCACAACAACAAGACAATCAACCTAGCCTAGCAGTTCTCACTCAAATACAACAGAGCATAAATAGAATATCACAACTTGAACCGCAATATACACTTAACACAGTCAAATCATCACAGTCTTTCACAATTCAATAACAACGATAACATTTCATCAATCACACGTTTCTCTCTGCTTTACTTCTTATTCTATTGTCTTTGTTCATCTCTTGTGCCAAAAAATTTGGTATCAGAATCTTAACTCCAGGTTAAGATCCATCCTTTCATCAAGTAGGAATTGGTAAAGTAAGAGAGAAAAAAAAGAGTGAAATATTGTGAGATCTTTTTTGAGAGAAAGCAGAAAATTTCCATGGCAAAAAACAGTTACATGGCAGGGAACGGTACAACATCATCGTCGCAGCCCATAATTCCAATTTTCAGCGGGGAGAATCATTAGTTTTGGAGTCTTAAAATGAAGACTCTTTTCAAGTCTCAAGAACTGTGGGATGTAGTTGGGACTGGAATTTTGGAAGGGAATGCAAATGAACTGAGAGAACATCAAAAAAGATACTCAAAATCTCTTTTCATGATCCAACAAGCTCTTCATGACGATATTTTTTATCGCATATCAATAGTGGATACCTCCAAATAGGCATGGGAGATTCTGGAACAAGAGTACTTCGGAGATGACTAGGTAATTGCTGTCAAATTACAAACTCTCCGACATGATTTTGAAACATTGTTCATGAATGAAAATGAATCTGTGCAAGATTATTTGTCCAGAACATCTTCTATTGTTGATAGGATGAGGTCCTATGGTGAAAAGATTGATAGTCAAATTGTTGTGTCTGAAGTATTGATAAGCTTAACCACCAAATTTGAGCATGTTGTTGCTGCAATTAAGGAATCTAAGGACCTATCTACCTATTATTTTTATGAATTAATGAGTTCCTTGCTAGCTCATGAAGATAGGCCAAATAGGTCTCATGAGAAAGTTCAAGAGAAGGCATTCCAGGTAAAGGGTGAGTTCTCTTACAAGGGAAAAACAAAAAACTCGGCAGGCACGAGACATGGCAGAGGCAATTTTCGTGGTCGAGATCATGGTGGTGGCAGAGGTAAAAACCAGGTTGGTGAATCACGTCAATACAAGAGCACAATTCAATGCCGATGCTGCAAGAAATTTGGCCATAAAGAAGTTGATTGTTGGATGAAGCAGAAAAAAGAGCAGAAGGAAGCCAATTTTACTCAAAATAAGGATGAAGAAAGTAAGTTGTTTATGACTCATTGCCCAATAACTCAAAGTGAAAATGTTGTACGGTTCGTTGATAGCGGATGCTTCAATCACATGTCAAGTTCCAAGTCTCTATTTAGAGATCTTGATGAGTCATAGAAACATAAGGTGCGACTAGAAGATGACAAACTAGTGCACGTTGAAGGGAAAGATATTGTTGAGTTTAAAAATGTCCAAGGTAATGTGAAACTTTTATATAACATGCAATATGTTCCCACTTTGGCTCACAACTTGTTAAGTGTTGGCCAATTGATGACTAGTGGGTACTTAGTTGTATTTGATGATCAAGCCCATGATATTAAAGATAAGAAATCTGGACACACCATAGCTCATGTGTCTATGACTAAATATAAAATGTTTCTCCTTGATATTTCAAATGTTGAAAATATTGTCTTAGTTGTCAAAGGAATCAATAAGACTAATCTGTGGCACTTACGTTATGGGCATTTGAATGTTAATGGGTTGAAACTTTTGGTTAAAAAAAATATGGTTATTTGCTTGCCAAAAATCAATGAACTTGACTTGTGTGAAAGATGTATTTATCGGAAGCAAGCTTCGAAATCATTTCCAATAGGAAAATCTTGAAGGGCTACAACTTGTCTTGAACTTGTGCATGCTGACTTGTGTGGACCAATGAAAATGGAATCCCTCAGTAGAAGTCGGTACTTTTTTATGTTTACTGATGATTACAACCGTTTTACCTGGGTTTATTTCTTGAAATTCAAATCACAAACCTTTGAGAATTTCAAAAAATTTAAAGCATTATTAGAGAATCAAAGTGGCAGGAACATAAAATCACTCCTTACCGATAGAGGCAGTGAATTCTTTTCTAAAGAATTTAAAGTCTTTTGTGATGAGAATGGAATTCACAGGGAACTTACACCACTATGCACACCGGAGCAAAATGGTGTGGGCAAACAAAAGAACCGGGCGATAGTGGAAATGACTAGAAGCTCGCTGAAAGAAAAGGGTCTACCAGTTTACTTTTGGGGAGAAGTTGTTGCAACTGCTGTTTATCTTTTGAATATCTCTCCAACAAAAGTTGTTTGGAACACAACACCTCTTGAAGCTTGGAATGGTAAAAAGGCACGGGTAAGCCACTTAAGAATTTTTGGTTGTATAGCATATGCTTTGGTTAATTTTCATTCGAAGCTTGATGAAAGATCTGAAAAAATGTATTTTCGTTGGCTATAGTCTTCAATCTAAAGCAACTATATAATCCCATAAGTGGCAAAGTGATCATAAGTAGAAATGTTGTGTTTAATGAGGATGCCTCTTGGAACTTTAATTCTGGGAATTTGAGATCAAATCTCAAATTGTTATCTACTGATGAAGAACCTGTAGCAGATCCTACTCCTAGAAACTTGCCCCCAATTCTTCTCCCATAAGTTCACCAATTAGCTCATCTAGTGCACCAACAATAGCTGCAACACTTGACGAGTCTTCTGATGAGCCAATTCCACTAAGAAGATCAACAAGAGAAAAGAAACCAAATCTCAGATATCCTAACAATGTAAATACTTCTTGTCAATTTGCTTTGATTGTTTCAGATCCTGTTTGTTATGAAGAAGCGGCAGAACAATCTGCATGGAAGAATGTTGTGGTAGAAGAGATGCAAGCAATTGAAAGAAATTCTGCGTGGGAGTTAGTTGATTCACCTGAAGGAAGGAACGTGAGAGGGCTCAAGTGGGTATTTCGAACAAAATGCAATGCAGATTGGAGCATTCAAAAGCATAAAGCTCGTCTCTTGGCAAAAGGATATTCACAACAGCAAGGTATATATTTTGAAGAAACATTTTCTCCTGTTGCACGATTTGAAACAGTGAGAGTTGTTTTGGCTTTGGCTGCAATTGTGTTTGTCCGTGTATCAATTTGATGTGAAGTCCGCTTTTTTTAATGGTGATCTGGAAGAAGAGTATTTTGTTTCACAACCTCAGGGCTTTGTTATTAATGGCAATGAGAACAAAGTCTACAAGCTAATAAAAGCTCTTTACGGGCTAAAGCAAGCTCCGCGTGCATGGTAGAACAAAATTGATTCATTCTTTCAGGATAGCCGATTCACAAGAAGTGAAAGTGAACCCACTTTATACTTAAAGAAGCAAGGTAATGAAGAAATTTTGGTAGTTTGTCTCTACGTTTATAATATGATTTATTTTGGTTCTTCAAAGTCTTTGGTTGGTTTCAAGTCAAGTATGACGAGAAACTTTGAGATGACTGATTTGGGTCTACTAAAATACTTTTTGGGGCGTGAAGTAATCCACAATAAAGATGGCAGTTTTATTTCTCATAAAAAATATGCAGAGGATCTTTTGGAAAAATTCCATAATGATGAATTGTGAAGCAGCAACTACACCTATGAATATCGATGAGAAGTTGCAGCGTGCAGATGGAACTGAGAAAGCAATTCCGAGATTGTTCAGAAGTCTAGTTGGTGGATTAAATTATCTAACGCACACTAGACTTGACATTGCTTTTGATGTCAGTGTTGTGTCCAGATTTTTGCAGAGTCCGACAAAGCAGCATTTAGGTACTGCAAAAAGAATTCTTCGCTATGTTGCTGGAACGGCAGACTTTGGTATTTGGCATTCTAAAGTATCAAATTTCATATTGGTTGGCTTTACAGATCGTGATTATGCAGGCTGCTTGGACGATCAAAAAAGCACTTCTGGTAGTTGTTTCAGCTTTGGTTCTGGAGTAGTGACATGGAGTTCAAAGAAGACAGCAGCTCTGTCAACATCTAAGGCGGAGTATACAACTTAGCAGCACGACAAGCTTTATGGCTCCAGAAACTACTTGCAGATTTTAGTTACGAGAAAAATGAGTCTACTAAGGTTTTTTCTGATAGCAAATCAGCAATTGCTATGGCTAAGAATCCCTCTTTTCATGGGAGAACCAAGCACATTGATGTGCAATATCACTTCATCCGGACATTAGTAGCTGATGGAAGATTAATGCTGAAATTCTGCGGCACAAACGAGCAAGCAGCGGATATATTTACGAAGTCTCTTCCTCAGTCTAAGCATGAATTTTTCAGATTGCAGTTGGGAGTGTGTGATTTTGAATCAAGGGGAAGTGTTAGGTTAATAATTCAAAAGCCATTAAGTTCTTATCATTGTGTGAATTGTCATACAACAAAAGTTATCACTAGTAATGATATAGCACCGTTTGAGGCACGTTATAGAAGAAGGTGTAGATCGCCTATAGGATGGTTTCAGATGATGTGAATCCCTTAGGCGTTGACATTGTTAAGGAAGCATACTTGATGAAACTTCACCACAAGTGTGGAACCAAGCTTTTATCACAATCACAAAGCTATAGGAACTTGGGACTCACAACTTAAAAATGAAGAATTTTTTGTATATAGAAGATTTGCGGATCTCCAGTGAAGAGCAGAACCCCAGTAAGTACATTTTTTTTTAAAAAAGATCATTGTTAATAATTTAAGCAAAAATTATATTTCAACAAAATTAATATAAAAAATATTTAAATTAGTTGGTGACTTTCTAAGGGTGATGATATCAATAGTTGAATTGAGTGACTATCTAAGTTAAATACTAGTATTTTAGTGATTTTAGAGTTATAAAACAAAGTTGAATGACTTTCTAAGTGAGCTACTCAAAGTTGGGTGACTTTTGCTTATAAAACAACATTGAGTGACTTTTGAAGTGAATTATTCTGAGTTGATTGACTTTCTAAGTGGACTATTCAAAGTTGAATGGCAATCTGATATATCAACTCATCCTTTTAATCAAATATTTTTCATTATTATATTATATTATTATACTTAGGGCCTGTTTGGCCATCCGATATGAAATCATAATTTGAAAACATGATATAAATTATGAGTAGTTGAAGTTTTATTTGGAAATGCAATTTGAACATTTTATGTTGTATGTTTTTTATAAACATTAAAAAATCTCATAAGTTGTACATTTCTCGATTATATAACTGAGAAGACAAACCAACATTGTTACTTTGAGTCATTTGTTGGTCAATTTGGTTGGTAAGTAAAGTTGGTCAAAATTAATGAATATAAATGGTAGAGTAGGAATTGATTTGAATTAATAATAAAATTTATGTTGGTGAGAATAATCTTTATATGGGACATAAATGGTTTAAAAGTAAAGATATGAATTATAAATTTTATGTATATATGAAATAAATAGTTAGTAGATATAAATGCGGGATTGTTTTTATAAAATATAAATTGATAGGTCAAATTTAAATTTGAATTATCTCATATCATGATTTAAAATTCCCAAATCAACGTGACATGTCCAAACACTGATTTTATATCGTGATTTTATATCGAAATATGAAATCGCATGTCCAAACGTCTCCTTAAAGGGAAAGCCCCTAGCTAAAATATTGAAAGACATAAATGAAAACCTATAAAGTTCAGTGAATGTAATACCATTTCTAAAACAAATAAATAATTTCTTCACAACCCTTATAACCTAAATTAATCATTAATAGACTAATAGTAATGTTAAAAAAATGTAACAAAATATTTTTCACATGCCACATTAAAAGTAAATATACATTATATTATAAGTAATTAATAAATATTATATCACATTCATGGTATGAATACGAAAGGGCAAAATCATTCATATCTGTAATTGTACATTGTAAGGAACATTCATTGTATGAATACAAAAAGGGAAAAAGGTACATTCATGATTATTCAATTTTGGTTTTCCATTTTCCAATTAATATATTAATGAATTGTACTTTTTTCTTTTGGGGGAATATTTTTTAATCCCTTTTGACGACATAATATACAATGTGTTTGTTACCTGAATTTTTGAAAATTTCAAACAAGTAATATTAAGGAGTTTTGAAAGGTTTTCAAAGTGCTTTTATTGTTTCTAATCTATATGTAGCCCACTTAATTGATTTTTCCACAGTAAGACTTTCACAATATTTGGTAGAGTGTATTAGTAATGTTTGAATTAGTAATGCATATATTAGTTATGGTTGCATTAATTATACATAAATTATCTTTATGAATTGATTAGTTTGATGCATTAAAAATAGCATGCATTGCATTAAAAATTTATTTACAAAGATACCCTCGACTATTATTGTGGAAAAGATGCAAAAAGAGGTTTTGAGAGGCAATTGGGTCTTTAATCATGCTAATGCATGCATTAAAGTAATTGCGTTGCTAATACCTAGAAATCTATGGTATTAGCAATACACACTTTATCACACAATAGAATGTATAGCTAATGCAAGCATTAGTTATACATAGATTAGTAGAGAGTACCAAATAAGGTACTAGTAATACACAATGCTAAAACATGCATTATTTTTTCGAATACCCTCTACCAAACGACCGTAGTTTCGTACATTTCTTTAATTCTTTTGTCCCTCTAGCCTCCATCTAATAGCTTGTCATAAATCATGAATGGTAGACCAAATTGTAACAAAAGCATGAGTATGAAGTCAAGATTAGTCGAAATTAAATGTATCCAGATAAATAAATAGTTCAAATCCCATGGATCAATTTAATTTCAAAAATTCTATCGTAGATACACTTATTTTTTTAAAATTCATAAATCTGGTTTTTAAAAATATTTGTTCAGAATCAAAGAAATGAACCAAACCCGACCCATTTCAATACTAGAAAGCAATATAAACAATAAAAGGAAAGTCTACAAGGTTTTTGAAGGGTTACTAGACTGATTTTTCCTCTTCTCCTCCTTTTTGTCATCGCCGCCACACTGACCTACTCCTCTTGTGGGTGAGTTGTCCTTGAGGTGAAGAGATCTAGGTTATGGTTGGTCGGAGCTGGGTTCACACAACATTATTAAGAGTCTCCAACTTCTTGTGAGCTCAGGTAGGGAGACCTTATTCTTTTGTATTCAATTCTTGTGCGGATTGCTTTATCTTTTTTATGCTTTAGTTTGTTGGATTTAATCCTGATGTGTATAATCTTGTTCCAGTACTACTAAAGCTACTGACTTTACCTTTTTTTTCAAATATATTATAACCGTCTTAAAGTACATCTCCTAAGCTTTTAGATAAATTACCCTTTATCAAGTCTTTTATTTGATGGCTAATCTCATATGGACATTATTATAACCATGTAAAGGTTAGTGTTGATTAGTGCTTCAAAATAGTCGATCTAGTTCCTAGTTTTTAGCTAGTAAGAAGAGTAATGTTGTTCGGTTATTTAGCATTAAGTTGTTTGTTATTTTCTAGTTGATAGGGTGGAGTTAGTGGTCATGTTTATCCACTCTCTTTTAGTTGCTTATTTTTAGCTAATGTTAATTAAGTTATAGGCCTATTTAATAGGTCATTACTGTAACTATACTGCAATAAAAAAAAGACTTTAGAAGTTATCTTTTCTCTGCCTCTGCCTTCTTTTTAATCCCCAACATATTGTGGTATCAGAGCAAGCAAGAGAGAACAAATATTTCTCTCTTAACGTAGGTGAGATCAAATTAATTGGGTGATAGATTTAGAACTGTCCTTGGCATGCAATGGTTCCAATTCTTCTTCTCAGCCCCTGATTCCAATATTCAAAGGGGAAAAATATCATCTTTGGAGTCTAAAAATGAAGACAATGTTCAGGTCCCAGGATCTATGGGATTTAGTGGAGACGAGGTATGTTGAGCTAAATCCGGCACCGGCTCAACCTGACAATCAACTACGAGAGACTCGCAAGAAAGATGCAAAGGCATTATTTCTCATCTAATCGACATTGGATGATGAAATTTTTCCTAGGATTGCAACAATGAAAAATTCCAAATAAGCACGGGATACTCTAAAAAAAGAATATTTGGGCAACAAAAAGGTAATTACTATGAAATTACAAGCACTTCGTCATGAGTTTGAAACTTTGGCGATGAAAGAAAAAGAATATGTGCAGGAATTTATGTCTAGGG
Organism: Solanum acaule; assembly: GCA_036250505.1. NCBI lineage: Eukaryota > Viridiplantae > Streptophyta > Magnoliopsida > Solanales > Solanaceae > Solanum > Solanum acaule. Next base: position 60,263 of record JAJOOR010006682.1, on the reverse strand, counting down.
TGTCTGGAATTGTTAATCACATGAAAACATATGGTGAAAATATTAGTAATGACGTAGTTGTGAGTAAAATGTTTAGAAGTTTAACTAAAGGCTTTGACCATGTTGTCGTAGCTGTAATAAAAGAATCTAAGGACCTGTCTACTTATAATTTTGATGAATTATTGAGTTCACTATTAGTCCATGAAGTTTGAATCAGTAGGTCCTATGAAAAGGTAGAGCAGAAGGCCTTTTAGGAGAAGGGGAAACCTTTTTACAAAGGAAAATCAAAATATTCAGGTGGCCATGGATGAGGAAGAGGTGGTTATCGAGGTAGAGGTCGTGGAAACGGCAGAGGAAGAGGTCAATTCGGTGAACAATGTCAAAACATAAATAACATTCTGTGTAGATATTGCAAGAAAATGGGCCACATAGAAGTTGATTGCTAGACCAAGAAGAGGGAATACCAAAAGAAAGAAAATTTCACAGAGGAAGTTGAAGAGGGAAGTAAATTATTCATGACCCAATCTTATGTCGATGATGGCCTTAATGGAGTGTGGTTCATGGACAGTGGGTGCTCAAAACATATGTCCAGAACAAGGTCACTGTTTAAAGACCTTAACGAATCCCTGAAAATTGAGGTTCGACTTGGAGACAACAAGCAAATGAAGGTTGAAGGAAAAGGTACAATTTCAATAGAAACCAACCAGGGTAATGTAAAGCTTCTACATGATGTGCAATATGTTCCTAATTTAGCTCATAATTTGTTAAGTGTTGGGCAATTGATAACTGGTGGTCACTCTATTTTGTTTGATGATTGTTGTTGCACTGTTTATGATAAGAAATCTAGGCAGACCATTGTCAACATTTTCATGACACAAAATCATCTATCCCCTTTAGAAGTCTCTAGTGTGCTAAATTGTTCTTTAATTGGGAAAACTAGTGATACTAGTTTATGGCATTTATGGTATGGACATCTGAATGTTAAAGGGATGAAGTTGTTGGGTCAAAAGGTTATGGTTGTTGGGCTGCCTAAAATTTATGGTCTTAATTTCTATGAAGGTGTGTCTACAGGAAGCAAAGTAGAGTCTCATTTCCCGTAAACAATGCTTAGAGGGCTTCAAGTTGTCTCGAATTGGTGCACAGTGATGTTTGTGGTCTGATGAGTATCGAATCCTTAGGTGGAAGCCGATGTTTTTTGTTGTTTACTGATGATTATAGCCTAATGAGTTGAGTTTATTTCTTGAAGTTCAAATTTGAAGTCTTTGACAATTTCAAGAAATTCAAGGCATTAGTAGAAAAGAAAAGTGGATGTTCTTTAAAGGCTCTCCTTCAAATAGAGGTTGTGAATTTACTTCTAAAGAATTTGATGATTTTTGTGAGAAAAATGGTATTCACAGAGAGTTGTCAGCGCCACACATGCCAGAGCAAAATTGAGTGGTTGAGTGAAACGATGGAACTGTGGTGGAAATGGGTCGAAGCATGATGAAAGAAGCAGAACTTCCAAAGAAGTTTTGGGCAGAAACAATAGCAATAATAGTGTATCTTCTCAATATCTCACCGACAAAGGGAGTCATGAATCGAACCCCATTTGAATCGTGGAAGGGCAAAAAGCCATGGGTAAGCCGTCTAAATTTTTTTGGCTGTTTAGCAAATGCTTTGGATACTTCTCCATCTCATCACAAACTTGATGTGAAATCAGAAAAATGCATTTTTGTGGGCTATAGTCCTCAATCCAAAGCATATAAGTTGTATAACCTGATGAGTGGCAAAGTTATCATAAGCAGTGATGTTAGGTTCAATGAAATAGTAAGTTGAGCTTGGAATGAAAGAAATACTTCAACAACAAATTCTCTAATTCCTGATGATCTACCCGAGTCACCTTTAGCTGAACAGATGGCTCCAGTAACATTTGAAATGGTTGAAGAATCTTTAGCAGAGCTAATTCTAGTAAGAAGATCAACAAGTGACAAAAAACCAAATCCAGATACTCTAATAACATGTATACTTCTTGTCAATTTTCTCTTATTGTTTCACATCCTATATATTATGAAGAAGCAGTTAAAAAAAAAGAGTGGTAGCAAGCAATGATGGAAGAGATGAACGCTATAAAAAAGAATGAAACATGGAAATTGGTTAACTTACAAGATGGTAAGAATGTTATTAGCCTAAAGTGGGTATATCACACAAAGTACAATGCTAATGGATCTATTCAGAAGCACAAAGCTCAACTTGTTGCAAAAGGATATGCACAACAGCAAGGAGTTGATTTTGATGAAACATTCTCTCCCGTAGCACACTTTGAAACGGTGAGAACTCTCTTAACTCTTGCTGCTCAACTCTCTTGGCCAATTTACCAATTTGATGTCAAGTCTGCCTTCTTAAATGGAGACTTGGAGGAAGAAGTTTATGTTGCTCAACCTGAAGGTATTGTTGTGAGCGGACAAGAAAGTAAAGTGTATAGACTGAAAAAGGTCTTATATGGGCTAAATCGAACCCCGCGAGCATGGTATATCAAGATCAACTCCTATCTCCAGGAGAATGGATTTGAAAGAAGCAAAAATGAGCCTACTCTTTATGTAAAGAAGTGAGGTAAAGTTGATTTCTTGGTGATGTGCCTTTACGTAGATGACATGATTTGTATGTGCTCTTGTGATTCTCTTATTGTCTAATTAAGGTCTTTCGTGACAATATTTTTTTAAATGACAGACTTAGGATTGTTGCACTATTTTCTTGGTCTTGAGATTAATCAAAGTTTAGATGGCATTTTTGTCTCGTAAAGAAATATGCAACTAATCTTCTTAGGAGATTTAACATGTTGGGTTGTAAGATAGCTTACACACCTATGAATGTAAATGAGAAGCTCATATCTGATGATGGTACAGGTTTGACGGATGCTCGTTGCTTTGGAAGTATAGTTGGTGGTTTGAATTATTTGTCGCACACACGGCGCGACATAGCATTTCCATTTTGAGTAAAGAATCTGCTTCAACTTTGAAACTTCAAGGCACTGTTTGCGGGCATAAAGTGTTGATGTTGGTAGATAGTGGTTCGATGCATAATTTTATAGCAGAAGAAATTTTCACGAAACTTGGGTTGGCAGTCCAATATATCCCTACTTTTGGTGTCCAGATAAGCAATGGTGAAATTATCAAATGCAACAAAGTTTGTTGTGACCTGTCAGTAGAGGTTTCTAACTTAGTCATAAAGCACGATTTCTTCCCTTTTTTCCTTTGGTCGCGCAGACATGGTGTTGGGTATACAATGGGTAGCATCCCTAAACACAATACAAGCCAATTGGAACGAGATGATCCTAATCTTCTAATTGAATGAGAAAACTTATAAACTGCAAGGTGTTCCTCAGAAAACACTCACACCAACATCTTTCCAATCAGACCTTGAAAAACAGATGTTGCCTAGAGATGCAATGTTAAACCTTATGAAGGTAGATTATAAGCACATAGACCTCTTTTCTAATGTTGGTGATGTTTATGTTTTACGTCTTCAGCCATATGGCCAAAAATCTCTGTTAGCTGCACAGTTTCCAGATTTTTGCCTTGAGGACAAGTCGTCTTTCCAGGAGGGGTGTACTGATAAGGCACATATTTTCCATACTTATTCAAGGAGGAAGAAGCTAAGAAACATAGGAGAAGATAATGATTTTCATCTTCTCAAATTCCTAGAGGTTTCACCCATGGAGCAATGAGAAGTTTCTTACCATAATAAGGAGTTATTTAGCAGTTCCTTATGGTTACTAGAAGTTACATATCCTTATCCTAAATAGTTATGAAGTAGTTATAGTTATCTATTATATAATAAGAGATCTAGGACATAAGTAGGGGGTAATATATCTTTTATATAAGAAAAAAAAAGTTCTAAGAGATATGAGATACTTGTCTGTCTTTATATTTTCTATTGTTCTTCAAGATACGAGATACTTATGTCTCTCTTTGTATTTTCTGTTGTTTTAATTCAGTATAAAACCTCAGTTTCTATCAGAAGTATTCATGTTTTCCAACTAGAAATGCTTTGGTTAGAATATCAACAACTTTTTCATTTGTGCCCAATGCTTCAACATGACAGTTCCACTTACTACCAGATCTCGGATGAAATGGTACCGAATGTCAATATGCTTTGTGAAATGCTGGATTTTTCTTCATTGCAATAGTCGATTTGTTGTTACAGAAAATATCAGTTCCAGCAGCTTGCTCTTGAAATACATCAGCAAGCAATCTCTTTAGCAAAACTGCTTGACAAGATAATGCGGTGGCAGCAATATATTCTGCTTCAGGTGATGACAAGGCCACAATTTCTTGCTTCTTTGAACTCTAGGATATAACACCTGAACCAAGAGAGAATGCATATCCGGAAGTACTTTTTCTACCATCCAGACAACCTGCCCAATCACTATCAGTGAAACCAAACAATCTAAAATCTGATTTTTTAGAATACCAAATTCCAAAATGAGTAGTTCTGGCAATGTATCGTAAAATCCGCTTTAGTGCCCCAAAATGATGCTTTGTTGGGTTATGCATGAATCTGGAAACCAAAGAGATTTTCCCCAAATTAGTAGGGGGTATGTCTTCATTCTGATTACCGTTAGCACTTTGCACATGGTTTTCCTCTTGCATTAACTCCAAATGTCCAAAAGTCCTAGGTCTGCAGCGATGACCAGGGGTAAACTTGTCTCCACAACGGTAGCATAGGCCTTTTTCTCACCAAATTTGTTGTTCAGAATTCAGTGGGCGAGTGTTTGGAAGAGATGACGGTTGAAAAGGGCATGTAACTGGTTGGCGGGATGATTGAAAATTAAAGGATTCTCGAGCCGTTGGAGAGGAAGTCCCAATTGATGAAGGTCTTGATATAGAAGGCCAAACAGGCACCTTACTGGACTGATTTACTTCTTGTTTTCCTTCATATTCTAAGGCCAAACTCATTGCCTTATACACAGATCGAGGCTTGTGAATCCTAACATCCACATGATGGTCTTCTTTGAGTCTGCTAAGGAAAACTCCAAGCAAACAATGTTCTGGCAAAAATTGCACACGTGCTGCCCGTTTTGCAAATTCTTGCCTATACTCAAACACTGATCCAGTCTGTTGGATACTACACAAATGTTCATCTCGATTTTGAAACTCAACGGGTCCGTAATTTTCCTGCATAACTTTCACCAACTCATCCCAGTAATAAATGGTTCTTTCACTGTTAATCCAAGCAAAAAGATCTAATGCATCTCCTTCCAAATACATTGGAGCCACATCAACCTTGCAATCATTAGGTGTTTGATAATTTTTGAAAATACTTGTCTGCTTTCAAAATCCAACCTCAAGGATCTCCTCCCTCATACTTGGGAAATTCCATCTTTGTGTGCGAACGTTGATAAGTTTCTTGATGCCCCCAAGTGCCATCAACCTCACCCTCTTCCAGTAAAACTTTAGATTTTCCATGTTGATTTTGCAGATTTTGTGCTTTTAATGCAGCCAACACAGCAGCCAAAGCGTCAATGGCTCCCAATTTTGCTGCTATAGTGGTCAATTGTTGGACAATCTGATCAAGGGTCGACATGATAGATTCGCTGTGGGAAGCGTTAGTTCTTGCGTTAACCATGGCAAATCGTACTACTCCAATACCAATGATAGAAACCGAGGTTTTATCCTGAATAAAAACAACAGAAAATACAAAGAGAGACACAAGTATCTCGTATCTCGAAGAACAATAGAAAATACAAAGAGAGAAAAGTATCTCGTATCTCTTAGAACAACTTTTTCTGCATATAAAAGATATATTACCCCCTACTTATGTCCTAGATCTCCTATTATATAATAGATAACTATAACTACTTCATAACTATTTAGGATAAGGATAGGTAACTTCTAGTAACCATAAGGAACTGCTAAATAACTCCTAATAAGAGTAAGAAACTGCTCATTGCTCCATGGGTGAAACCTCCAGAAATTTGAGAAGATGCAAATCATTATCTTCTCCTATCTTTCTTCGCTTCTTCCTCCTTAAATAAGTATGGAAAATACGTGCCTTATGGAATTCATATTACAGATGGGAGTGACAATCTTTGAAGCAGAATTAGTGTTGATTAGTGCTTCAAAATAGTAGATCTAGTTCCTAGTTTATAGCTTGTAAAAAAACTAACGTTGTTCAGTTACTTAACATTAAGCTGTTTGTTGTTTTCTAGTTGATAGGGTGGAGTTAGTGGGAATGTTTATCCACTATCTTTTAGTTGCTTATTTTTAGCTAATGTTATCTAAGTTATAGGCGAATTTAACATGCCATTGTTGTAACTATACTATTGCAATCAAAAAAAGACTTTGGAAGTTATCGTTTCTCTGCCTAAGCAGGTAGACCATCTAAAGGTTATACTAATTCTTTTGCTTTACTAATGCATGAACCTATTAGGTGTGTATTACTTAGATAAGGAGTTACATCATTCTGAAGAGTTTACGAATCTTGTAACTATTGTATCTTAGTTACAAGTTTTGCTTTGCACTATTGTTGTCCCCATACATGTTCAAATCAAAATAATAACTTAGTTATAGATCAATGATAAATTAAAAGAACTAATAATATCATATTTCTAGAAAACACAACAATTAATCACTCACATTAGCACATAAATGAGAAATGCTAGTGCTAAGATTTTGATCCTAGAAATGTGCACCAACTGTTGCATTGGACCATTATTGGTGAAGACATCACATTGGCTCCTTGTTTTATTATTAATGAAAAATTCAAACAAGTATATATGTTTCATGGGTAACCGAATTGTCTTTGTGGCAATTAACACTACACCAATAGGTTCACCCAGATCACTAATGTTCGTCCTTCTTATCAAATTTGGATATTCTCTATTTTTTAATTGAATTATTTTCCACTTGTGAGTAGTTGCACAAAAATTGCAAGTCATGCATTGAGCCAACATCCATATACCTATCTCATCCTTTGAACCAACTGCCATAAATGAAATATCATTAGAATCAATTTTTCTTAATCAATAGTCAAAAGTGTAAAAAAAATGGATTTGTTGATCCCACAAGTAATCGTGAAAATACTTTCTGCCCTTTTTTACACTTTTGAGTATTGATAAAAAAAATGGATTATGATGATAGTTCATTTATGACAGTTCGTTCAAAGGGTGAGATAGGTATGTGGATGCTGGCACAACGCATGACTCACATTTTTGATCAAGGGTTTGTGCAACTACTCACAAGGGGAAAGTAATTCAATTAAAAAATGGAGAATATGCCAAGTTGATAACGAAGATGAACATTGACATTGGTGATATGGGTGAACCTATTGGTGTAGTGTTAAGTGCCACAAGGACAATTAGGTTACCCATGAAACAACAACACTTGTTTGAATTCTTCATTAATAATAAAACAAGGAGCCAATAGGATGTCTTGTCCAATGATGGTCCAATTCAACAATTGGTGCACATTTCCGATGATTCAAATCTTAATAGTGGCATTTCTCTTTTATGTGCTAATGTGAGTGAGTAATTGTTGTGTTTTCTAGAAATATGATACTATTAGCTCTTTTAATTTATCGTTGATCTATGACTAAGTTATTCTTTTGGTTTGAACATGTATGGGGACAACAATAGTGCAAAGCAAAACAACATGCTGATCTTTCGAGATGCTTGCACGGATGCAACTGGATCTCTTTTAGTATATGGAACAATTAATTCTCAAGAAATCTATATGATGATGAAATAGGGGGGGGGGGGGGATTTTTCATTTTTTCATCTTTTGCCCAATGGAATTTCAATAGTTCAAGATTGTTCGGCAACTGATAACGATGATGGTATTTTTGGAAAGAACGATAATAGAGTCTATAGTGGATCATTGGTGACTATAGGGTTTCAAATGATGGCGAACAACCTTCCTCCTACAAATCTTCATATTGAGTCCATCAAAAAAGTAAACAACATCTCTCTTATACAATTCATAGGATCAAAACCGCTCTCAAATGCAAGTGATACTCCAAGACGTCTATTATATTCAATGGTTCATTACCTTTTTCTTTGTTGGAGAAGAGGAGCGCATTAAATATCAAATTTTGATTCCTGAATAATATCTGTTTTTTAATGTTATTGACCGTATGATGTTATTGTGTCATATTATTTTGAGTTTACATATAAATTCTCCTTTTTGATAATCTATTGTTTATTTTGATTTTATTTTACATTGAATGGTCTTGATATCAAGCCAACTTAATATTAAAATGAGTGAAAACTACCAGAGATAGATGCAAGAAGTCTTTTCAAAAGTTATAGCATAATCTTTAAGGATTACATATAAAAGTGATAGATCAACCTGGTGGAACGCTTCTCATAGTTTCTATACTGTATATTTCACTTGTTGATATAGGTGGTAAGCTTTTTGAGGTAGTGGGAGAGTTTTGGGTGAGTTTTCCTCTGGTTCGGTTTACATTTGCATATTTTTATCCCAAGCTGGTGATGCATTCGCTCTCACGAAGCTTTGTCTGATTTAGCGGAGCTTCTCCTACAGTGAACCAGCTGCACCGGCAAAAGTAGGTGACGTCAGTCGTCAGAGGGGAGCCACATTTGCGGATGCCTATCGCCGGTGTGGGGTCACACCTACGGCTGGCGTTCGCACCTGTGGAGCCAAAGGGATTTGGGGAGCTCTGCTCTTGCAAACTTTTTGTTTGTATAAGCGGCATCATACCTCCGGCCATGGGTCGCCACCAGATTGACGATCGCTGAGTGTTTTATATCGCTTCTTCTCTCTTTTCTCAAATCAGTGTGTAGTAAACCCCATTGTTGTGAGCTTAGTTTAGACTTTAGGGTGTTGTTACTCGTTTCTTGTCATTTCTTCCGGTTCAAAGGTAAATTTCTTCCCCTTTGTCTTCTATATCGTTTTTAACTTTCAAATCCATAATTCATTCTTGTTTTAGACCTTAAATTCTTTCATTTTCAATTCTTTAAAGTAGCATTTTTGGACCATTTTCAATTCCGAATTCACTTCCATCTTACTATAGTATATACCAGAATTAAGGCTCTCAATGGACGTTCCTTATGGTGATTTCAGTACAAAATTGATTTCACTGTAACAGAGGCATAAACACAGAGTTTCAAGACTGTATGTGTGGATGATCTCCTAGTGACACTTTTAAAAGCAATGGCATTACAGTTTTTGCAACAAGTGAGATTAGAATTATATAGTTTATTTTTTTTAAAAAAACAGATTGGTCACCTAGAAATCGCATTTGACCACTTGAAATTTAGTTTGGTGTTTCAAGTCACTTTTCGAGTCACCTTGTTGTTATTGAATAAATCAACTAATATGAGTCATACCGATTATAGATTTCCTTATTTGATGTAGTCTCTTTCATGTACTACAATATTAGTCTATTATCAAACACAATCTTTAAAAATACATAATGGTCCACCAATCATATATCATATATATATATATATATATATAAAAGAGAACCTTAGGCCTACCTACGTGGCGCCACCACAAACCAGAATTCACTTTTAATTTATTTATTTTCAAAACTAGTCTTACCCTTTCATGAAAAGTTGTGATATTTATGAAAAGTTGTGACATTACCATGGATTCCACCTTCACTGCTCCATTAATTTCTACAATCTTCCAAACCCATTTCTTCCTTCTTTCAATCTTCACACTGGAAGAGACAGTTATGTCCACAACATTGTTTCGCCTTTCTTAGAAACACATTTACTACTCTATCATTACACACACATGCACTATTTTATTCTTCATAAAAAAAAATGTATACCATATTTTATTATGTAAGCAAAAAAATTTATCTCTATGGTAATTTTTTGGAGGATTAGAATTAATTTCCGACCATCACCAATTCAGAATGAGAGTTAAGATAACATGAATTTTGTAGCACCGTATTTGTCCATTTTTCACTCATTCTGCAAGTCTTTTATGCTCAATTTCATCATATTTTTTTCTACAGTGGAAGAAGAAGTGTATGAGGAGGTTGGGGAGGAAGCATCGAAAGATGAGACGAAGATTGAAGTAGAAGCACATTCTGCAGTTCTCAACAGACTATCTATGCTTATCATTAACATTTGAGTTTTGATTTTGTTCTAATCGAACCGAATTCAAATTTTGGTATCCAATTTTGGCTCCTCTTTATATAGGACTTCGTTTTGAATTGTCTGCATTTATATATTTGTGAAAAATATGCTTTAGTTGAGTTGAACGTCTTTTGGAAACAACCTTCCTGCCTCCTCCTCAAGATAGTATTAATGTTGCACACACTCTATCTTCCTAAGATTCCACCTATGAGATTGCACGGTATATGGTGTTTATATATTTGTGAAATTCGCTCATGAGTTATTTAAATAATAGTATAAAATATGTTTCATTTTAGTGTTTATATCATGTGTCAATCTTTTGCCGCTTTGGACTAAATTGTTTGTCTAATTAAAATTAAAAGCTAAATTGATGTTTGAACATTTTTGAAATGCACACATTGCTTAGGTTGTTTGATTAAAAAAAAACTTGGTGCATCAGCATGCTTTATGCTGATACCATACGGTCCATTTTAGATGGCAATTTAAATTTCCTTCTATGCCATAATGAAAACTTGTTTGAAGTTCCTATTGGAGATAATACAAGACTTTAATATTATTTGAAGTTTGAACGAAATTTTAGTGAAGTCCAGTTTTTTACTAGAGGCATTTTCATGCTAAATGAGTTTGAAATGTGTTTTTTGTGGTTTGTGTGTTTAGCAGTTGAATTCCTAAACCAGTTCTGATGTCGTTTAATTAATTAGCAGACATGCTTAAATGGAATAATATGTAGTTGAGCTTAAACTTGCTTGTAAGCATATTGGGGTGTAATAGTAGTAGTTGAATTATAAATTCAAGAAACATAGCACCTGGACCTTAGTTTGCTATTTACTAGGATGGGAATATATGATATCTACTCTTCCAGTATTAGCGTAGTTGGTGCACATGTGATGCACTTTTCGGCAATGAATGGATATATAGTTCCGTGTTGTGATTGTGATATTGTCTTGTATAAGATGACAAGACATTGTTGTTCTAGATCAACATGTAGATGTGTGCTATGAGATGGCCTAGAGCTAGACGGGTGAAAGTTTGATCATTTTCCTTGTGGAAACATAGATATTATACCTTTTGCCTTTGGTATGGTAATGGAAAGGCTTAGAAAGTTCACTTTTCCCGTCAGTTTTACTGCACAAGAGCTATTTTTTATGGCCTCATGTGATCATTTTATCTACAGAGTAATAAAAGGTTATATTCTCTGGGTCTTGCATTTGAAGTGGTTGTTGCATTGTATTGTGTCTGTGTATTCCAGGTAGACAAATCAAGTTTGTCCTATTTTTGTTAGTTAATTATATGTTTCTATTTTTATTATCTCAGTTAATCTCTCGAAGTTACCCCTAGCACTTTCGTGTAGTTGCAAAAGAGCACAACATATGTGATATGTGAGTTAAGTGCGCGTCATGGGTTTAGACCCTATTGTCGACAAAAGCTTGGTATTTAAGTGAGGGGTAGATAGGGGAGCACACTCATTATTGATTGGCATAAAATATTTGCTAAGTTTCTATTCTTATGTTGTCCTAATCTCTATCTCTCTCATTCTCCAGGATTCGGGTTCAATAGTGTGTCGAGAAGGGTGTTTCGAGTTAATTTGGTGGTGAAATTTCACATTTGACGACTTTGGAGATAATTTTTGTTCAGATCATAAATTTTTGGCCTTTTCCTTCAAATGTTTGGGTTTATTTGACGTCATGGGTTTAATTTGTGTTTTGTTTTGAGTACAATTCTCTTTTAAGATTCACAACATTAGAGTGATATTTAAGAACATACAAACATGAAATATGGAAAACAATGGAAGTTTCATTCAATTGTAATTATAAGATCCTTCATTCTGTCATATGTGTTCTAATTATTTCATTTTCTTTTCTTGATTTTAAACTCTTGCTTTTCACTCATTTAATGTAATTTGACTTTCTATAACATATGCTTTCACCAAGAAAAAACAAGTAACTAAGTGCAGTTAATTAGATTACTAAACTTTTCCATAATCTCTTTATCAGTGCAACTTGAAAACATATTGATACTGGTGCAAAATCCCAGCCTAAGGTTAACAACTAGAAACAGTGACTGATGCCTAGCCTTATATAATGACTGTATCATTATTTCAGTTCCCTTTAAATTTGTGTTATGATCATACCAAGATAGAATCTATTCATTGTCTCTATTAGTGATATTAAACGTTGAAATTGAGACTCAAAACTATTCATTTGTTAAATGTTTTCCTGGAATAAGAAAATATTTGTGCAATAGGTAAAATCACTCTAACTTCTGCTTTATGACTTATTAATTTCAGTTTGTTTAGTTGAATGTGGTTCACTTGCTTTTTAAAGGAACCTCGAACCCTTTCCATATATTGTCGGTTTGAATTGGAAAAGGTTGAGCTTGGTACTACAATTCCTTCTCAGTTGCAACAATGAATTCAGGTGTACTTGTGATGTCTGCTTCGCATACAAACAATTTTTTGGTTATGTTCTCTAAAAGTATTTAAATATGAATAGTTCTAATAGACAATGTATTTTGGTATTCTGCACAGATTATAGATTAAAGTATCTATTACGCACATTGATGGCTAAATAGACATGATTCCAGACTTGAATTGTATGAATTGTATTTTCTTTCATGTGGTGTGATTTAGCTTGTGTGCACTGACTGTGAACGTCGTGATGAGACATGTGATAATGTTATAAAGATGATTGGAAATGGTTCCGGCTAGTGATGTGAATATAAAGCCGATGGGAAATAGTTCCGGCTAGTGATGTGATATAAAGCCGATCGGAAATGGTTCCGGCTAGTGATGTGATAAAAATCCCATGGGAAATGATTCCTTCTAGTGATGTGCTATAAAGCCAATGGGAAATGGTTCTGGCTAGTGGGGTGATATAAAGCTTATGGAAATGGCTACGGCTAGTGATGTGATATAAAATCGATGGGAAATGGTTCCGACTAGTGATGTGATATAAAGCCGATGGGAAATAGTTTCGGCTAGTGATATTGTGCCGATGGGAAATGATTCCGGCAAGAGATTGATCATTGATACTTGATGTATTTGATGCTTATGTGTGAGTTACTTGGTAATTGTGATTGATGCACTTGTTACGTGTAACTGAAATACATGACATTGGGATTGACTTATTTGATTTGTTTGATTGTTGAATTGTGAAGATTACACTGTGAATATTAGGCTTTTTGATTTGTGTATTTTAGAATTGCTAGATGTGGCTGATTTCTGTGCAGGTTGTAGTTTAAGGAAGTTCGATTGGAGCGTAAGGGGTATTCTATTTCTAGCTAGTTGTTTTGTCTAGAAGGTCGCTTGTAGGGTACCGTGTTGTTGGTACTCACCCCTTACTTCTACACATGTGTAGGTTTCGAGTCCGGACCCGTGTGATCTTCTTCTTCTTCTTCTCATGACAGTCAAGGCTCACTGAAGGATCTGAGAGGTAGTTACTTGTCATCCTGGCTGACCTTCTTTTCATTTTTCTTTTAATCTTTGTTCTACTTGAGAAATAAAGACTGAGACTTGTATTTATCTTTGATTCTGTATTTTCATTAGTGTCTTGTACATGTGACAACTAGGTTTTGGGATGTTGTTTAGAATGAATAAGTTTTTCGCCTTTGTCTTGTTCTTGCTTTACTGTTTTCCACATTTTATTTTTTTTCGTTGAATTGAGGCTGACTTTTCTTTGTAGGAATAGAGAAGTGTCATCAAGTCCATATTTGTATCATGACAGTATCATTAGCCTATCCCATCAATGTTTGTTCAATGAGAATATTTTCATAGTGCAAGTGTCATTATTCCCCTAAGGATAGACAGTGCCACATTCAAAATCAAACAAGGTGTGTATGTTATCCTGTAGGCTGAAGGACTATTGGTGTGATACAAATGTGAAATAAACTTTGGGGGGTCATTCGGATTAGTTATTATCGTTGTGTGAATTGTCATACAACAAAAGTTATCACTCTAGTATTGATATAGCACCAGTTGAGGCACTTTATGGAAGAAGGTGTAAATCGTGTATAGGGTGATTTTAGACAGATGATGTGAAGGCCTTTGGGGTTGACTTTGTAAAGGAAGCATACTTAATTAAACTTCACCGCAAGTGCAGAGCCAAGCTTTATCACAATTGTGGAGCTATAGGAACTTGCGACTCAACTTAAAAACGATGCATTTTTTTTATATAGAAGATTTGTGGATCTCTAGTGAAGAGAAGAACCACAGTAAATACATTTATTTATTTTTAAAAATGACTATTAATAATTTAAAAGAAAAATTATATTTCAACAAAATTAATTTTAAAAATTATTCAAATTAGTTGGATGACTTTCTAAGGGTGATATCAATAGTTGAACTGGGTGACTTTCTAAGTCAAATACTAATAGTTGAGTAATTTTTGAGTTATAAAACAAAGTTGAGTGCCTTTCTAAATGACCTACTAGAAGTTGGGTAACTTTTGTTTATAAAACAAACTTGAGTGACTTTTTAAGTGAATTATTCTAAGTTGAGTGACTTTCTAAGTGAGATATTCAAAGTTGAATCAATTTGATATATCAACTCATCATTTTAATCAATTATATTTCATTATCATTTCATATTATATTATTATACTTAGTGCCCGTTTTACCATTCGATATGAAATCATAATTTGAAATTATGATATAAATTATGAGATGTAGTTGAAGTTTTATTTGGATATACAATTTGGACATTTTATGTTGTATGTTTTTTCATAAACCTAAAAATCTCATAAGTTATAAAACTATTAAAATGATCTCAATTCTTTTTACAATCTTACCAAATAACCAAAATTTTATAAAATCGCCTAATATACTATCAAAAAGTTATTCTAAAAAATTACAACATTTATTGATCAAACTATAATTCAATAAAATAAATAAATTAAACATAAGTTGTGGTGTCTGGTCTTTAATATAATGCTCCCACATACTACGGACAATCTTCTCATGTTGAACTAGCATTTCTCGATTATATAACTAAGAAGACAAACCAACATTGTTACTTTGAGTCATTTCGTTGGTAAGTAAAGTTGATCAAAATTAATGATTATAAATGGAAGAGTAGGAATTGATCTAAATTAGTAATAAAATTTGTGTTGGTGAGAATAATCTTTATATGAGATATAAGTGGTTTAAAAGTAATGATATGAATTATAAATTTTATTTATCTATGAAATAAATTGTTAGTAGATATAAATGCGGGATTGTTTTTATAAAATATAAATTTATTTGTAGGTCAACTTTAAATTTGAAAATTCTCATATTTTGATTTTAAATTCCCAAATCAGTGTGAATTCACATGTCTAAACGCTGATTTCATGTCGTAATTTTATATCGCGATATGAAATTGCATATCCAAATGCCTCCTAAAGGGAAAACCCCTAGCTAAAATATTGAAAGAAAAAAAAACCTATTAAAGTTTAGTGACTGTAATACCCTTTCTAAAACTAAATAAACTATTTATTCACAACCCTAATAGACTAAATTAATCATTAATAGTAATAATGCTAAAAAACGTAACAAATTTTTTTTCACACGCCACATTAAAAGAAAATATACATTATATTATAAGTAATTAACAAATATTATAGCACATTCATGGTATGAATACGAAAGGGAAAAATCATTCATATCATTCATACAATACATTCATTGTATGAATACAAAAAGGGAAAAAGGCACATTCATGATTATTCAATTTAGGTCCTCCATCTTCCAATTAATGTATAAATGAATTGTATTTTTTTTTTGTTTTGGGGGAATATTTTGTAATCCCTTTTGACGACTTAATATACAATGTGTTTATTACCTGGAAAGTTACATAGAAATTTTGAGAATTTCAAACAAGTAATATTAAGGAGATTTAAAAGGCTTCCAAAGTGCTTTATGTTTTTGTCCCTCTGGCCTCAATCTAATAGCTTGTCATAAATCATTAATGCTAGACCAAATTGTAACAAAAACATGCATATGGAGTCAAGATTAGTCGAAATTAAATGTTTCAGGATAAAGAAATAGTTCAAATCCCGTGGATCAGTTTAATATAACAAATTTTTTCTTAGATACTCTTCTTTTTTAAAAATCCATAAATCGGGTCTTTTAAAATATTTGTTCAGAATAAAAGAAATGAACCAAACCCGCCCCATCTCTATAATAGAAAGAAATATAAACAATAAAAGGAAAGTCTACAAGGTTTTTGAAGGGTTTCTTGATTGATTTTTCCTCTTCTGATCCCTTTTTGTCATCGCCGCCACACTGACCTACTCCTCTGGTGGGTGAGGCGTCCCTGAGGTGAAGAGATCTAGGCTATGGTTGGTTGGAGCTGGGTTCACACAACATCATTGAGAGTCTCCAATTTCTTCTGAGCTCAGGTAGGGAGACCTTACTCTTTTGTATTCAATTCTTGTGAGGATTGCTTTATCTTTTTAATACTTTAGTTTGTTTGATTTGATCCCGATGTGTATAATCTTGTTCCAGTACTAATGAAGCTACCGATTTTACCTTCTTTTTCTCAAATATATCATAATCGTCTTCAAATACATCTCCTAAGGTTTTAGATAATTTACCATTAATCAAGTCTTTTATTTGATGGCTAATCTCATATGGACATTAATATTACCATCTAAAGGTTAGACTACTGGAATGTATGCGTCCACTAGTGATCTCTGGACCAGGTCCATTGATAGAGTAATAGTACGGAAACTGAATAGCTCAAGTTAAATCAGGCACAAGAGTTTTACGTTGAAATTTGCTTGCTCAAGGGAGTAAAACCACAACCTGTTACACAAGATTTTCAACTGCTTTCACT
Source organism: Solanum acaule (assembly GCA_036250505.1). NCBI lineage: Eukaryota > Viridiplantae > Streptophyta > Magnoliopsida > Solanales > Solanaceae > Solanum > Solanum acaule. The sequence continues at coordinate 43,386 of JAJOOR010006682.1, read as the reverse complement.
AATCTCAAGCAAAAGTGAATACAGATTCCAACTACAACAATGAAACTAAACTCTTAATCTCACGCTAAGTAATACCACTATTACTTACTGAGAAAAAGTAATGCATCCATTTACCCACTATATTAACTACCACTAATTAATATAGAGTTCAACACCTAAGACACACAATTAACTCTAAATATGTTCTTACAACAATACACACAAAAGTTTTGAAACGTTTCTTTATGAATGTGAAATGAATCCTACTAGTTTAGCACAATACAAGCATTCAATAACACCAATAGATAAAGATTGCTCTTCTTTAGTCTATCAGGTCCCTTATTGTATGAGTTCTTTTATGCTTGGTTCTTGAGAAGAAATTTGCTCTTGCTTTGAATGAATGAATGTAAAGTTGTTTGTTACTTTTTAATATATCAATCAACAAGGAGAGTTATTGACCAATGAACAAACAACCTCATCCGATCCTATAGGTGAAGTACGCTGACCTACTCACCAACCAGCTGACACGATAGCTTTACAGTTGTACATCATTTTGAACCTGGACGAGAATACTCTTCTAGGACCCGGTCCCTTAATTTGTGAGGATTATCTAAACACCTAAAATACAACATTTTTCCTTTTTTTATATTGACAAACAAACATCTTTCTCACATTGAGTGTATTCATTTATTCCCCTGTCACCATGCCCACCTGTTACTAAAAGTCATTCATTCCCCCTGTCATCATGCCCACCTGTTACATTCAACAACATGTACAAATGAATTCCCCCTTTTGAAATCATTGAAAAGGTAAGAAGTAAACATACACAAGCGATATGCAAAGTAGTAAGGAGTCCAGAGCCATAGGCAGCACAGTACATGAGCAAACATGGAAAGTAGAGAAAAAGACAAAAAGAACAGGGCAATGTCATTTTTGATTAGCGTATCCTAGCTATTGAGTACCACCAAAACAAATACATTGCCAGGAAGCAAAAACAAGAAGAAAAGAGGACATACACTTTAGGACGGAGGAGGACGAGCAGAAAAGGACTGCAACAAGATGTTCAATCGAGAATTAGCATCAGTGTGCACCTGAAGAAGCTGCTTGGTGAGGGACTTGACCTTCTCACTCAGTAAGGCATTTGATTGTACTAATTGAGCATTGTCAACCTTCAACTTGTCAATTTGCTCCTTAGCCACAACACTAGTACCAGGTCCTTGAGATTTCGTCTGTTGAATCAAGCCCTGGAGTCGAGAAATCTCTACATTATTTGACCGTAGAATAGAAGTGAAATAGTCCATTTCATGTTTAAGAGTTTCTTGCTTTTCAAGGAGTTCAGAAACCTGACACCACCTTTCCCTCCATGCATTCACACTCAATAAGTGTAGCCATAGAGAAATTCTGTTTGATAGTACCTGCTACCCCTCTACTAAGGGGCACCTCAAAATAATCAAAAACCAAGTTTAGAAGGTACCCATAAGCTATCCCATTTTTTACATTCCTCGATGTCATTATCTGATTCATGTGTTCAAGCATGATTCTGGGAAGACTTATTGCTTCAAGCTCATCCAATTTTTCCACGAGGAAAAGGTTTACCAAAGAGGCCACTGTTCATTTTTCAGTTATAGGCAGGAGTACCTTATGGACAAACTCAAAGAATAGTTGATGCTCCCCCTTGAGAAATTTCTTAGGAAGCCCAACACATTTCATGTTACCATATTTCGTAGCCCGTTGGACATACTCAGTAGAAGGCTTGCATCCTCAACAGACCGGATTCCTTTGCAGAGTACCCCCTAAGATTATGCCCAAAACTTCTTCACTTGAAGTGATCTCTACTGCACAAACAAATGTACTAATTCCACCATCTTTAAGAAGATTCATATTATAGTAAAACTCACGTACCTAAGGCTCATGTAGATATGGCACAGGACATTCGAACGTATTTTTCCAGCTTCGCAATGCCACAAAATCAAACAAGGAACACATTCGAGGTTCAATAAGAATCTCAGGATCAAACACCCTATCATTTAGTACCTTCTGCTTCTCAACCTCTAGAATTCCTTCTTCCTTGGTTAATACCTTTTCTTCCTCCTTTCTCTTTGAAGATGGACCAGGTCCCTCAGAGCTTTTTCACTTTGGTCCTCCACTTCCTTTTGACTTTTGGCTATAGCTCTCACGATTTCCTTAGACTAAGTTTCACTGGACCTGCATTTTGGGACAATACTAAAGGGTTCATAACAGGCGTATTATCAGCTTTTCTTTTCCTATGATATCAAATTCTTTGAGCCTCATTTGCAATCATGGCATTACTCATCATCTTTTGTGTGATTCCCCTTGTGACTTACTTCCGATCACCCTATTTGGAGAAAGATTCCACCAACTTCCCTTTCCCTTTTCTCTTCTTTTTGCGCTAAGATTCACTAGGTCCTTCAATACTATCGGCTTCAATATCAAGACCAGTCCCTTCAATGTCAGCAGTGGCTGCCTTAGAGTATGTGCTCCTCTAACTTCTTTCCTTGTCCAAGAGAGAAGAATATCCTCATCATCTTTCACATATTCCCTTTGACCAGCATCAGTAGGTGCAACAATTTTAGAGGTTTGATCAAACACGACCTTATATCAATTTAGGGCAGGATCCGGTGACTTACATTTATCCTTAGAGAAAGGTGGCTGAATAACTCCTTTAAAAGACGCCAAACTAAGCACAAGTCACTCATCTGATGTGGCTAAAATGTTAGATTTTGTTCCTTTTCCTTCATTCCCATCAAATAACCTTTTAGACATCATTAATGACACTGGCATGGTTGAGAAGGGGCATCAAGCTCGTTAGTAGGCACACCACTAGTAGGCTTAACCACTAACTATGCTTCAGAATTTAGGGAATTTTTACCCGATAAAACCAGTGTGGGAGAACAAGGGAGACCTTCAACATGATTGAGTAAGGACTGATCGACGACTTTAGTCTGTGGAATAGTGATTCACCGGTTTCTCCCATTCCACACATGGGAGTAGAGGGAGAGGGCTCTGTAGGAGGAGTTGAGAACTGGAAGGGATTAGGGTTTGCCATTTATGGAGAGAGATGATTTCTTTAGGGAGACGAGGGATTCAACATCTTCTGAGAATGAAGAGAAGATTTTTTTTGGATCTTAAGGGAGAGGTCAGATTTCTTAGACACAAGAAAGATTGGAAATAAGAAGCCTAATTATCACTGGTATCGGGTCCCTAAACAGAGGCGACCATTTGGTATTTTCAAATTGAAAAGACGTCTATAACTGACATAGGAAACAGGGCAATGATGTGTGGCAATGATAATAACTCAATAAAATAGAGTGATACGGACCTTTCAAGAGGACCTGGTCCCTTGCCATAGAAAGCCCTAACCATCATGACTAAATCTTCTCTTTAGCTAGAATACCATAAGTGTATACCTGCAGTGAGACAAAAGTAGTGAATTCACAAATAGTAAGCGAATTAGTGTATCTTGTGCATTCCTAAACTCAATCTGTTCTTGACAAAATGTTCCTTGCTTAGTGTTTTGGTAATGATGTCAGCTATTTGGTCCTCTGTTTCACAGAATCTCATCACCACATTCCCTTTATTAACATTGTCTCGAAGGAAATGATGTCTCACATTAATGTGCTTGGTTCTCTTATGTTGGACTAGATTCTTTGTCATGTTCATTGCGCTTGTGTTTTCACACATTAGAGGAATTGTGTCAGTGAGAACACAAAAATCTTCAAGCTGTTGTTCGATCCACACGAGTTGAGCACAACACGAAGAAACAACTACATACTCAACTTCAGCTGTAGACAAAGCTACTAAGTTTTGGTTCTTTGTTTCCTATGAAATCAGTGATGACCCTAGAAAATGGGTCATTCCTAAGGAGCTTTTATTGTCAATTAGAAAACCTGCATAATCAGCTTCATCATATCCAACTAAGTCAAAAGAATATGCTGAAGGATAAAATAGGACTAGGTCCTGAGAACCTTTTAAATATCATAGAATTTTTTTTGCTACCTTCAGGTGTAATTCCTTTGGAGCTGCTTGAAATATAGCACACATCCCCACGCTAAAGACAATATCTGGCCTGCTTACAGTAAGATAGAGGAGAGATCTAATGATTCCTCTATACATTGTTTCATTTATGGCAATGCCTACCTCATCACTGCTAAGTTTGTTACTCGTGCTCATGGGTGTATCAATTATCTTGGCCTCCTGCATATTGAACCTTTTGAGTAGCTCTTTGATATATTTTTCTTGACAATAGAAGGGCCTTGAGGAAAGTGTCTGATCTGCAAACCTAGGAAGTAGATGAGTTCCACGCATTATGCACATCTCAAATTCACTTCCTATCAGTGCTGCAAACTCTTTTGAAAGAGGATCTGAAATAGCTTTGAATATTATGTCATCCACATATACTTGTGCTATAAAAAGATCTTTTCCTCTTGACTTCAAGAATAAAGTGTTGTCAATTTTTCCTCTTTTGAAACTATTTTCAAGAAGAAATTTTGACAGACGTTCATACCAAGCTCTGGGAGCCTGCTATAGGACATACAAGACTTTATCTAATTCCAGCACATGATTTGGCAAGTCAAGATCTTCAAACCCTAGAGGCTGCTTAACATAGACTACTTCCTTTGGATATTCATTTAGAAAAGAACTTTTAACATCCATCTGAAACAGTTTAAACCCCATATGGGTAGCTAAAGCAATTAGGATTCTAATTTCTTCAATTTTTGCCATTAGGGAAAAAGTCTCATCATAATTAATTCCATCTTCTTGATTGTTTCCCTGCACCACTAGTCTTGAATTATTCCTTGTGATAGGCCGATGTTCATCCAACTTATTTCTGAACACCCATCTGGTCCCAATAATAGTTCTGTTGAGAGGTCTAGGACCAGGTGGCACACTTCACTTCTTTCAAACTGATGAAGCTCCTCTTGCATTAAGTTCACCCAATCAGCATCCTTTGGAGCTTCTTTTATGTTCTTGGGTTCAATAGTGGAGATGAAAGTAGAAAATGCAACTAGATTTCCAATCTTTGATCTAGTGTGCATTGTGGATTCCAAGGGAGAGACAAGATTGTCCAAGGGATGAGAAGACTGATGTTTACGCCCTGATTTCCTCATAGTCTCTTCGTTGGGTTCAACAACTTGTTCCCCTTCTTTAGAACTTTCTTTGTTGGTTTCTTCTCCATTAGGAGCATCTGACACAACAGAAGGACCAAATTCTTCTGTAGCTTCAGTGTCATTTTCTTCATTTGGAACCTTTTCCACCATAGTCTTGCACCAAACTATCTCTTTGAATTTGCATTAGTTTTTCAAGTTCAAAATCATCCCTATCTTTAAGGTTGTTTATTTCACCATATTCATCGAATATAACATGAACACTTTCCTCTATGCACAGAGTTCTCTTATTGTAGACTATGTATGCCTTGCTTGTTGAGTAGTACCTAGAAAGACTCCTTCATCACTCTTTGGACCGAATTTGCCAAGATCATCTATCCCGTTGTTCAGCACAAAACACTTGCAACCAAAAGCCTTCAGAGATAATTGAGTGATGGCTTTCTTCCATTCAGCTGCTCATATGGAGTTTTCTTGAGCACTGATCTGATGAGACACCTGTTTGTAATATAGCAAGATGTATTTACCGCTTCTGCCAAAAAATTCATTGCAAGACCTGAATCAATGAGTGTGGTTTTATCTATATCCACTAGGGTTCTGTTATTTCTCTCAACAACCCCATTTTGCTGAGAAGTTCTGGGAGTAAAAAAGTTATAATGAATTCCACATTCAGCGCAATAACCTTTGATTTGGGCATTTTCAAACTATGTACCATGGTTTGATCTGATCCCTGCAATCTTGCAATTCAGCTTTATTTGGATCCTTTTCGCAAAGATAATTAATACCTGAGTTGTTTTATCCTTTGTTCGCATGAACATGTTCCAGGTGAACCTTGAGAAGTCATTGACAACCACCAAAATGTTTCTTCCCATCTTTACTTTGAATTCTCACAGGAACACACAAGTTCATGTGAAGAAGTTCTAGTAGCTTGGTTGTGCTGACACCTTTCTTTTTCTTTAAAGAAGATCTCGTTTACTTACCTCTTATGCAAGCATCACAGATTTTGTTCTCTACAAATTTCAGCTTGAGTAAGCCACATACCAGGTCCTATGAAACAAACTTATTCAACAATGAGAAGCTTACATATCCTAACCTTTTGTGCCACAAATCAACACTGTCACCCTGAACACTCAGGCATGTGAGATTATCTCCTTTTATATAATCAAGGTCCGCAACATACATATTCTTAAGCCTTTTAGCTTTAAAATAACTTCTTTTGAAATAAGATTAGTGATGAAGCATTTATTTGACAAAAATCTCACTTCATTTCCTTTGTCTCAAATCTAAGACACACTTGGAAGGTTGTATTTTAACCCATTCAAATAGTACATATTATCTATGGAGTGTTCCACAAATCTCCCAATGCCAATGATGAACCCTTTATTGGCGTTTCCAAATGACACACCACCACCTTGGTGTGCTTCCAGAGAGAGGAAATGATGAGTTTCTTCCAGAGAGACTATCCATGAACCAACATTGACTGCTTCCTCCCTTTCCCAAAAAGAATCACTTGTTAGATTTAGGAACCCACAAAAGATGGAGTTTCCAAACACTATCGAGAGGCTTGATAAGAAACCTCCCCGTCCATGGTGTCAAAGTGTTCTTACTGAAACGATATCTAGGACCAGGTGCTTTCCTTTTCTCAAATTTAAAGAAACTTGCTTGATTTTCTTTGGTCTTTTTCAAGGATTCACAGTTTCTTTTCAAGTGACCATTTCTACCACAGTGAGAGCATAACAAGTTATTAGAGATAGACACGTACTTGCTATGAGGGTTATAATGGGGTTCTATCTTTTGACAACCTAAACCTTAGCACTATTAATTTTTTATTTGCCAAGTTAGAAAGAATCTTTGAAGAATCAGTCCATTTCAAAGATTGATTTAGGGATTTTTTAACTTGACTTAAGTTCCTTACTAGCTATGAGTTTCTTTCAAGGGAGGCAACTAGTTTGGACTTAGAAATTTTTAGACTCTCCTCTATATCAAACTGAAAACTACTAAGCTTCCTTTTTCCATTATTAGAGGTTTCTAGTTCTTTCTTATGTTGACAACCCTCACTCTCCAGAATAGTTGGCCTAACATTCATATCAGACATCTGAGAAATAAAGGCTGACTTTTCATCTTGACAAAGATTCATGTTTTCACTTAAGATCATTTTTTCATTTCTAAACCTTTTAATGGACAGGGTGGCTATGTCACCCTTAAGGTCAAGAAGTATTACCTCGTCCTTTTTGTCTTCATTGTTGGTCTTTTCCATCAATGAGAAGATGAAGTTGAATATGTCGTCATCGTCCTTGACTGCCATCACAGAGACATCTTTGTGGTGTTTTCCCTCTTCAGAATCACTAAAGGCGTTTCCCCCATACTGCAAAGGCCTTCTTTACCACTTGATGGGCATTAGCCTTTCTCTTAGCACGGTCAGGCACCTGGTCCCTTCGCCTTTCTTTGAAGTCTTGAAATTCATGCTTATGGCTCTGACAATCTCTCATAAAGTGCCCTGGATTTCTGCACTTATGACAGAGGTCATTCTTTTTGCTAGCTGGAGTTTCCCCTCTTTTGAAACCCTTCAGTTTTTTTTACTATTTTTTTAAACCTTTTAGTCAAATAAGCCATCTCCTTTTCATATACAGAGGCATCATTTTGAGATACCTTTTGTGCTACTGACTTCTCCTTCTTTCCTTCCATCTTGGATGAATCTTGCAGCTTGTATAACTGATGGGTTTGCAAATTCCACATCAGCTCATCCATTGTGAGAATCTTCAGAACTCTGCCCTCAATAATTGCATTCACCTTGCTTTCCTATTACTTAGGAAGAACTCGAAGAATTTTTCAAACCTGATTGCTTAGATGAATGGGCTCACCAAGACACCTAAGTTCGTTAGTACTAGAGGTAAATCTGGGTGCATCTTGTGGATAGTTTCACCCTCCTTCATAATGAAATTTTCATTTTGAGTTGTCAGTTTGTCCACCTTTGACTCCTTGACCTGGTTTTTTCCCTTCATGGGTTGTCTTTAAGCAGTCCTAGATTTCCTTGATTTTCTTCTTGTCTTATTCATCATACTATCTTCTTGACTTCGATGGTCACTCGAGATATATGTCATTTCTTTACGTCCATGGTGGGGATGCAACGACCATCAAGTAATACATCCCATGGTTCACTATCTTCTGCCATGATGTCATCGTGCATTCTATTCTTCCACCACCCGAAGTACTGGCCATTGAAACGAGGAGGATGTGTGGTAGATTGACGTTCTTCCAGATTTGATGGAGTCGCCATTCCTGCATGATCTTTTCTCTTGGTGTTAACCAAATAAAGAGCCCCTTAAGTCTTAAAACAAAGTTAAAACGTTTGTAAAAGACCCTTGAAAACTTTGATGAACCTCACTTGACTTGACTCTTAACTTTACTTGAATTTACTCTTTACTTTCCTTGAATTTGAATTATGGATTCAAGGATTATGACTTATGATAGGAAAGGACTCTTGATATTTAGGAATGATTTGGAATAGCTAAACTTGAGAAAAGTTACAAAATCACCGTCTTGACACAAGTTCGCGATACGGAGATGCTCCTAAATAAATACTCGCGAAATAGATTTTGAGACAGTAGAGTCCGCGTCCTCTTCGCGAAGCAGAGCATATTTTTGTTCACAGGGGGAACAAGTCCGCGACGCGAGCCTAAGTGATGGTACAACACTTTACCTCACGTTGCCAAGGACCGTCCTATACCTTGCCGTTAGTATAGAACATGAACTACTAAGTGGATCCACTAGTCTATGCTAAAAAGCACTAAGGAATCATCTAAAAAGTATGATCCTTTTCCTGCCCATGATGGCTACATGGTTTATGAAGACTTGAGTTAATATGAACTTGCATCCCCATATCGGTGCTCAATACTACTCCCAAAAATATATTTAGCTCATACGTTTTAAAAACAATCTTCTTTCTTTGGTTTGAGATAATTACTCAAAACTTAGCGTAAAAGCTCTCTTGGAATCGATGTTCCCTTTTCTTGCTCAAATGTGAAAACATTTATAAACTCTTTGGGAATACTTAGTTCCCTAATAGCTTTTTGAGAAATGAACTCAACTCTTTACTCTTTGATTAACTTGAAACTTAAGTCTTAAAACAAAGTTGAAACGTTTGTAAAAGACCCTAGAAAACTTTGATGAACTTCACTTGACTTGACTCTTAACTTTACTGGAATTTACTCTTTACTTTCCTTGAATTTGAATTATGGATTCAAGGATTATGACTTATGATAGGAAAGGACTCTTGATATTTAGGAATGATTTGGAATAGCTAAACTTGAGAAAAGTTACGAAATCACCGTCTTGGAACAAGTTCGCGATGCGGAGATGCTCCTAAATAAATGCTCGCGAATTAAATTTTGAGACAGTAGAGTTCGCATCCTCTTCGCGACGTAGAGCAGATTTTTGTTCACAGGGGGAACAAGTCCGCGACGCGGACTTGTTTCATGAACCTTACTCGACTTTTTCCTTCTTCGTTTTTCACCCTCAAACCACCTAAATTCGATTATCTTCCTCAAATACGTTTTAAATCCTGATGTCCAGCATATGTACTCAAGAACCTAACTCAAAGTAACTCTAAAACACAATGTAAAGATCTCGGAAACTCCACAATTCAACCCAATTCAAGAACAACATTCAAATTCAAGAATTCATGTCAAGAACATCAAATTTCGAACTCTTTTAGGACGAATTGCGCTGAAACTAAACATGTTTGGCACGTGGGTGAATGAACCCAGCGCTATGAGAGACTCACATACCTTGTAAGATGAATTCCTTGGCGAAACCACAACCAAAATTGATCGTTCTTGGCGAATCTTGCTTTTCCTCTTCTCCTTTCTCTTGCGTTCTTTTCTCCAAAAGCCCTAACTCTATTTCTCAAAAGCATAAACTGAACTAACTAAGTTTTGACCCCACTTAATTTACTAAAAACGGATTTAATTAATTGGGTAAGGAAAAGACCAAACTACCCTTTTAAATTCCGGATTGGGAATTTCTTCATTCGAACAGCCCAACTTACAAAGGACATAACTCACTCATACAAATTCGGAATCGTTCAAACTTGGCGGCGTTGGAAAGATAAATCCAAGAGCTTTCCAACCATAACTGGAAATACACCTAACTCATCCTGAGCTAGGAGTTATGGTCAATTGAAGTTGACCAAAATCTCAACTTTTTCATTACTTAAAAATTTCCAGATTTCCTTATACTTTCAAAAAATGATTATTTCAAGTTCTTAGCTTCTTTCTATCTATTTCAAGTTGCGAGATGTTACAACCATCTCTTGAAGACAAAATTCAAATTTGTTATGCCATTGTAAGGACATAAAAGCCTTAAAAGCTTTATCATGTGCCAAGTGAACTAGGAAAAGAAGACAAATATTAATAAACTTTTGACATGGGTTCAAGGAGATGCCGGATGATCTATAGAGGAATATAACTAGATTGGAGCCTCTTTTAATCCCAAAGACATAGATAACTACACAATAAATTAATTGCTAATATTCAATATGAAGTATAGACAAATTCTCAAGTTTAATGCAAGTTGTAAATTCTTTTCTTGAAGTAATAGATGTGTTTTTCGACACTACGATTGGAATAGAAGTGTAGTTTCAAATTGAACTTCATCACTCCGGTATATTGATTTCTAAAACACACTCAAACAAACTAAATATTTTTCCCTTTCAAGTATATATAATAAGTTGAATTGTTATCCAATATGATACATTCTCCCTTTAAGTTTTCATTTTAATAATTACTTATGATATATTTAAATGGGGAACTTTTAAATGATGTATGTAATTTTTCACCTTTTTAGCAGTTTAAAATTTATTTATCACTTCACCAATGATTATTTATTTATAAGAAAAAGTGATATATCAGGTTGATGTTCATTTGATTTCCCAAAGCTATCAAATAGTAACACTTTCTGGAAGCAAAATGATAAATTATAAAGTCAAATTATAGATGATTGATTGAAGGATAAATAATAAGATGTTAGAATTATAATTTTCCTTTACATTACTAATGTTCGTTACTACCTAATCTTGTATGTAAGCTAATAAAGTCTTTTTGTTTTAATGTGTGATATATTTGAAGTATTATTTTATGAATTTGTCATATTAACTTTCCGCGTGAGGCGCGTGTAATTTAACTAGTTGAAAATAAAAATTAAGAAATAAAAATCTCTTCAGGCTGAGGTGCGGATATCTCGCTCTCTTTAAGGAGATTCAAGCCCACTGCATCAAATGTTTTTTATCGGTCCAGTAGTAGCCCTCTTGAGTTATCCCCTCGAGGATACAACATCCTAATCACAAAATATAACTCAACAACTCTGGACAAGAGTTGAGTCCAAAGCTCCACCAAAAGAACTCCTCCCTTCAACTAATAAGAACTCTCTTTATTGACTAACTTTTTCCTCTCTATATTTTTCTTGTGTGTTTCCATACCAAATGAAGACCACCAGTATTTATAGTTGAGAAAGTCTTCCTAGAAATGAATAGGAAGATAAATGGCATAGTGGTTACATAGGTTACAAAGAATAATGGAGGAATAATTTGGAGAAGTAATGGTGTGGGCAACAAATGCAACAACGTGTAAATGAATAACTGCACAAGATTGTTAACGTTCACTTGAACGTTATATGGCTTATGATGTCTGCCAATAAAGCAAAAAAAAATTGGCTTTAACATGACCGATAAAAAATGGTAATTAGGCAGCATTAAGACACAAATGAATGAGCTAATTTAATTTAATATAATATTGAAATGCTTAATAACCAACAAAATACAACATAGTGCGAATAGAATATCACGACTTGCACATCAATATACACTATACATAGTCAAATCATCAGTCTTTCACAATTCAATAACCACGATAACATTTCATTAATCACAACTAATAAGAATCAAATGGAGTGCAATAATATGAATTTTAGTGTCATATAGAGTGATGCATGTCTGTCCTAATGATACACACACGTTGTCTCTCAGTTCAAAACCCACAGGGAACATATTTGTCCATGCACCTACCACAAATCATGTGGCTCGACCTTTCAACATAGAATATTCCACGGATCGTGTGGCCCGTCCCCTATTTCTCATCATTTTCCCCAAGGCCCCACAAAGTTGCATAACATCACTACAAATATATATCTGCAAATGATCGATCAAAAATGATAAAATTCCACATAACAACGACAAAATTAATACAGATAATCTTGACATAATATTAAGGGTAAGTCCGCTCAACTGTTCAACCATTCATGGGTCATCAATTTTCACAGTATCACTAAGACTTTTCATATCATGATATCAACACAATTCTTCTTTTACCCCAAATTATCATTATTAGACCACAATCATTATTTAACCAATAGTCTAAAGTATGTGAGACCCTTCACCACTTCCCATTACTCCCAATCAAACAATGGAATACAAGGTTCAACATGCTTAACAAGAAGTCAAAAGATTTACTTGCCTTAAGAAATCAAACAATCACTCTGGTACTTGAGTCTTCCCTTTTCGTTGGACCTCCAAATCAACACAATCTAATCAAATAGGTAATTACAAAAAGAACTCAAAACTTATAACGCCCATAACAAGGACTTTGGATACTAGGGCCAAATTAACCCAAAATCCCATTTTTGAAAACGAGGGTTAAATCTAGAAATTTGTGTAAGATCACGTAGCCCAAGGAATTTGGAACTCACCGGTAAAAATCAATTAAAAATGGAGTTGAAATAAATGTTAAATTCATAAAAGAGTTGAGTTTTTAAAAATAAACCCACCAATTTGCAATTCAAAAACAAGATTTTGATGTTTAAAATCATAAAGAACAAACGTGAAAGAAGGTTTAGGGTAAAAAATATTTACCTGATCGTTTATCTTGAAAACCACCCTGAAATTGCCTCTATCGAGCTTCAAGGTTTCAATAATGGTGAAGTGGGGTTGAAACCCTGACTTTTGTGAAAAGAACTCTGTTTAGGTTGATTTTAAGCTTATCGTCATGAGTTAAATGGGCAGACTCATTTATTGACCATCACGACTAGGCCTCATGTGATTGCGATGCCAAAGAAATTTACTCTACGTGATCGTGATAGGCTCCACGCGATCATGACACCCACAAAACTAACCCTACGTGATCATAAGAGGGAGACACACAACTGCGATGCACAATTAGCCTACACCAGAACACAACAAACTAGCAACACAATGCTTAATATACAAGACACCGAAAGGACCCTTGGGATTCGTTCAGAACCCTAAGTACACAAATATAGTATGCTACCCAATTAAACTCGATGTTCCAGAATCAATGGGATCATCTAAATAAAGATTCGAGGAGTCTTTGACTGAAACCCATGAAAGTCACATTAAACTAACTTAATGCTTAAAATTACCAAACTGCCTTGGACCCTCTAAAAATTCAACCAACACCTCAGCTAAATCCTAAAATTATTCCCCAAATCCAATGGAATCTTCCGAAATGCAATTTGAGTGTCTAATTCCAAATGTTATACAAAATCAACCCATAGTCTAAAATCACTTAAACTTCCAACTTAAAGGCTCAAACCCAAGAACAACATCCTAAACAGAAACGACCACACTAGTAGACCAAATTTCACATTCTACAGCTAATGGAAAGGATGAAATTCCATAATGAGACTCTAAACTTTAGTTGTTAATTTTTCTAACAACTTAAAACCTTTCCAACTCAAAACTTCCAAAAATAATAACTTTTCAATCAACTTCTAAAAACAACTTTGCAAACAGATCAAGCATGACTCGGGGTAACTATTGGGAGGAGTAAAATAAAAAATTTCTGAGGATTTCCAAAAACGACCTTCTGGGTCATTACATCAGCAACCACTAAAAAGCACATCCATCCTGGAACATAAAGTAAATGAAAGTACTCAAAGATTTAAAAAGCTGAGGAAATCTGGCACACATGTCAGAATTAATCCCCCCAAGTCGCTTTCATAACTGAATAATGCTTTCACTGCACCTTCACTGAAGCAATTTCCTTTGTCCTAAACTTGCGAATTCCTGCCTATCCATTGTAACACCTCGAAAACCAGACCTAAATTTTTTTCCAAATAGTTACTTGAAGCAGTGATAGGGTCCACGGTCCGTAGACCTACCCGTGGTCTGGATTAAAACTCCACCAGGCCCAGATGTCAGATTATCAATGCCTTCACAGACCGTGGTCTTGACAATGGGTCGTGGTGGTGTCCATTGTACAGAACCAATAGCCTCCCTAGCCAGCCCCTTAGACCCCAACACCCAAGTGAAGACCACGGAGGCCTTCATGGTCTGTGGTCCTTTACACGGGCCATGGGGGCGTCCGTGAATCCTAAGCAGTAGGCCTCCCAGACCTGAGCCTCCAGACTTCAGCCCAATTGAGGACCACGGGACCTTCATGGTCCGTGGCTCTCCACACGAGCCATGGTAGTGGCTCATGGACCAAGCATTTAGAACCACAGGACCAAGTGAAGACCACGAGGGCCTTCACGGTCCGTGAAAAGGGCCGTGGTCAGCCCCATCTGCAACTTAAGTTAGGGGTCTTTTGGTCTTTTCCTAGTTCTTTGGACCCCTAAACTACGTGATTCTAACCCTAAACTGTGTGGTTTTAATTAATTTTAGCCTAGAAACATAACTAGAACTTACCTAAGTCAAATCTTGCACCAAAAACATAGAAGTTTAGAAGCGTAAGAAGAGAAAGAGGCGACCAACCTTAACTTAAGAACACAACGAGATTCCATCAGTTCTAACCCCGAAATCAAAAGATTTCTCTGTGGAATTTGTCCATAGGTATGTGGTATTTCACTAGTGGGTCCTTTCGCCCATTAGGTCCCTAGATTTCAGTCAGATTCTTGATTCCCTATTATCAACTAGACATAGAGTTTCTAGAACTTCAGTATATTATCATGAATTAGTTATTTATATGTTCCAAATAAGGTTATCATGTTATTACTTTGTTTATTACATGGAATTCAGAACCCTAGCTATGTATTTCTTTAGTTCTTGAACTACACATGCTAGGTCAGATATTTTAGTATTTCAGATATACATGCCTCAGTCTTGAATGTGTCATTATCAGTATATTAATGTGCAGTCTTAGTTTGCATGTCAGTTTTGAGCTATCTAGTATATTACAAAAATTCAATCATAATATGTTAATAACTTAATCTATTAGGAGTAGGATAATACCAAGTTGGACTAAGGTCAGTCACCTATATAAACCTAGAACTACTAGCCATGTAGGTTGTAAGTCCCTTCTGTGGGAATCATTTTAGTGATCACGCCAGCATGCCTCTATATCTCTGGCATGGTATATTGGGTCCTCTCGATGGGGCGTATACATAGAACTCTACATTTAGCTCATGTGGTTTCATTATCGGTTATTAGTAGCTCCCACAGCTCAGTCAGACTCTATTGCATTGACCATTTTCAGTGTAGTTAGTATTCAGTCTCAATATGTTATAAATTGGTCATTGCATTCAGCGAGCTCAGTCTTCAGTATGTATATCATGTTAAGATTATGTACTTGCTTTATTGCTTGTTCAGTTATGTGTTTATTTCAGCTTTATTATATCATGCATGCTCAATACCTTTCAAGTACTGACGCATACTCTACGCTACATCTTCTCGTGTTGTAGGTTCAGGTCCTCAGCAGTCAGATCATGCATAGATTGGTTCCCGATCTCCAGTTCAGCAGCTACAGTGGTGAGTCCTCATTCTTCGAGGACAATAGTCATGTTATCTTTCATTTTCCAGTCTTTTAATTTCAGTTTCGCTAGACTTAGCTGGGGCCTATCCTATCATTTTTAGTCAGTTAGAGGCTATTTTCAGACATAGTTAGATTTAGCTTAGTATGTGAGGTTGATGTCTCTTTTGTATTAAACACTCAGATTTGATATATTCAGTTTTAGTATATGGGTATTTCCCATTACTTACATTTCCATGATTTAGCTTCCGCATTCAGTTATTATTATTATTCTTAGTATGCTTATGTCTTGCCAGCATGGTTAGCTTGGGATCACTTATGATTCTAGGTCCCGTGTCCGCATCTCGGGGGTAGCTCGGGGCGTGAAGACTTGGTATCAGAGCACTACGTTTGAGTCCTAGGATGTTTGAAAAGCCGCACTAAATAGAGTCTTTTTCATGGGTGTGAAGTACACCACATCTAATAAGAGGGAGGCTACAAGGTGTTTAAGGAAAAATCTTTATTTCCTTGTTACTCTTATCGTGTGTAAGGTATGATCTAATTCTATTCTAACTTGACATTCTACATTTCAGTGATCATGCCTCCTCGTAGAGCTAACACCAGGAATGCGAATGCTAAGAACTCAAACGTAGGCCCTCCAGTCCCATATCAAGAAGTCTCGAAAGCAAAGTTTAGGAACGCCATTCAAATGTTGGCTGACAAGAATAACCAGCGGGCTCCAGTTCCAGAAAATGCTAATGTTGGGACAACTACAGCCAGAGTGCGAGACTTTGTTAGGATGTATCCGCCAGAGTTCTTAGGATCGCAGGCTGGAAAAGATCCCCAAAACTTCAATGATGAGGTCAAGAAGATCTTTGAAGTAATGCAGGTAACTGGGAATGATCGGGTTGAGTTAGCATCTTACCGACTTAAGGATGTAGCTCATATCTGGTATACTCAGTAGAAGGAGAACAGGGGTACAGATGCAACTCCTATCTCTTAGGATTGCTTTAGTGAGACCTTTCTGGACAGGTTTTTCCCAAGAGAGCTAAGAAAGGCGAAAGCTCGAGAATTTATGAACTTAAGGCAAGGTAGCATGACAATCCAAGTGTATGGGCTCAGGTTTACCCAACTCTCCAAGTATGCTCCTCACATGGTGGCTGATTCCAAGGGCCAAATGAACAAGTTTCTCTAGGAAGTGCTAGACTTGGTGAAAACAGAATATTGGAATGCTATGTTGCTGGGAGATATGAGCCTCTCTAGGCTTATGACTCATGCTCAACAGGTTGAGGGCGATAAGCTTAAGGAATAAGCCAAGGAGAACAAGAAGGCCAGGACTGGAACCTATGAGTATTCTCAACAAAAAATGGGTGGTGGAAATCGCTCGGAAAGTCAGTAGAAATTTTCAACTCCAGCACCTTCATCAGCTAGTGTTACGTCCTCCAGGTTTTGTAATGATCAGAAAAGTAGGGCATCAGGCTCTAAATCTCAGGGGAGTGTTACAGGTACCAAAACCTACCCAACTTACCCTTAGTATGGTAAGAACTATCCGGGTGAGTGCCTTGCAAGAAAAGAAAGATGCTTTGGGTATGGTCTAGTCACATGTTGAGGGATTGTCCTTCTAAATAGGGTCAATGAGGTAATGCTAATCGAGCACAGTTCACAACTTCAGCAGCACCAGTAGGTCGCCCGACTCAGCAGGGTAACCTTTCTGGTACAGCTGGCAGACAACACCAAAATAGGCTCTATGCTCTTTAGGCTAGCCAGGATAAAAAAGAATCTCCTGATGTAGTCATTGGTACGTTACAAGTCTTTGATCTCGATGTTTATGCTTTGTTAGATCCAGGGGCTACTCTTTCCTTTGTTACCCCTTTTGTAGCAGTTAAGTTTGATGTTAGTCCAAGAACTCTCTCAGAACCTTTCTCACTCTCTACTCCAGTCGGTGACCCAGTTATAGCTAGACGGGTATACAAAAATTGCCCTGTCAGAGTATCACACCCCAAACTTGAGGGGCGAAACTGGCTCCTAATGCCAAAACTCAAGCCAGAGCAGACCCTTCTAAACCATTTGCTACTAGCACATGGCAGCCACACGTCATCAAGGAAATAAATAAGTATATCTCGGCTTAAAACTAAGCCCTCGGCCGGTAAGGCCCCTGTCAACTGATCTATAAAAGAAACAGCTACTCCCAGGAGATCATATAAATAAATAATCAACTTGCACAAATGTCCTGATTGGGCCGTCGATGCCACCATGATATCTATACAAAAACTGGAAGAAGGTATATATCAAGATAATACATCTAACAACTCACAAGCTTCAGCAAACCAACAAAACTAGGGTAGCATGGACATAACCTAGCTGTACACCCCACACACTAGTCTACAAGCCTCAAAGTGTAGTAAAGATCGGTGGGACAGGGCCACAGCCTACCCATAAAAATATACACAACAAAAGCTAACAAACCTCCAAACTCTGGCAGCTCCGAAGGAAAGGGGCAAGCCAACCGGATAGAAGTCAATCCTTCTACTGAGGAGGTCTACTCAGTCGTCTGTCAGGACCTGCATGCATGAATGCAGCACCCCCAGGCAATTGGGCGTCAGTACAAAATAATGTACATAGTATGAAAGGTTGTAGACTAAATGAGCAAGTATCATAATATACCAAAAGCAATCAGGTAAGGAAATCAAATTTAGATAAGCACTACTGAATATAATAAAATACAATAATGATCAAACATCAACCTAACCAAGCCCCCATAGCCCGGTAGGTACAAACAACATACCACCTACTAAGTCCCCCATAAGCCCAGAAGGTGCCAAATCAATCTACATAACCTTATCGATAGCCCCTTGTCTTTGTAAGAAGTCACATAGCCCTTTTTGGCAATGATATAGCCCCGTATGCAGCGCATAGCCCTCTTAGGTAACATCATAGCTCTGTGGGCTGCACGTATCCCTCTTTTGCATCACATAGCCCTGTAGGTAATACATAGCCCTCTTTGGCATCAAAATTGCCCCGTAGGCAACACATAACACTCTTTGGCATCAATATAGCCCCGTGGGAAACACATATCCCTCTTTGGAAATAACATAGTCCTATTAGACAACATCATAGCCCCCATAGACAGTTCATAGCTCAGCAACTAACCACAATAGCCCCAAGGGTGACAACAAACAATTAAATAGGCTAAAGATGAGCAATTTAGCTATAGACAATATATATGAATAATCTCCAAGTCATTCCTAACTTAGGGTCGTTATTAACAGATTATGAGTCCCTAAAATAAGGGTTTATAACCACTCAATCAACCAACCACTCACAATTACATCTACAAGATCACCAATGTAAACTACCTCTAAGGAAACATGTTGACGAAGGGAATAACCTTAACATACCTTTCCAATGAACGCTCGAAAGACCGTAGTTCCTTCACGAATTTGTTCCTTATGTCCTAAGCTTCGCAAATACTATATATACACAGCTGATACGCACCTATAAATAGTTCATAATTAATCTTAAATCGGTAGATTTTCCATATTGCCCCAACTTATTGAAACGTCCGTAGAAATTCATAAAAACAATCATAAAAGAGTCCCGAGATGATTACTTTCGTTAACTAAGTTTAAACATTGAAGAAACACCAATAACTACAAATTTATATCTTCAAAAACCAGCTCCAAACGCAGCTAATAGAAGGGAAAATTGATTGCCACGTGTAGGAATTACATTTCTAGGCACGGGGGCAATGTTTAATGGTAGAAATCGTCAAACACTAACCTTCATAATGCTAGAAATCCATAGGAACCCTCTCTTAAGATTTCTCTCTGGTTTGGAACTTAGATGGAATGTTTTCATGGCTTAAAACGTTAAATAAGCCGACATAGCATGTTTTTGACCCGACCCGGATTCTGCCCCGGCAGTCCCTAGTAAAACCCTCATAACTTTTTACTCTGATGTCGGTTTGATACGGGGTTTTATGCGTTTCAAACTAGACTCGTAGGGCTTAAATTTAATGGGTAATAGGCCTTCTAACTCTTTATATATTGGGAGAAAACATCCAACACATTTGACCCGAATTTCAGAGAAATATTTAAAAAGGAACTTACGATAACTTTTGCCAACTTTTATTTTGCCACTTACTTAAATTTAAAACTTGAGATACAACCCTAGAAAACTTAAAATATGACATACCATATCATTCTTAATTTATTACCCACCGTCCTTGTCTTTCCACAAAGATACGAGTTAATTTAGACATTTTAAGAAGTCGGGGTGTTACACAGAGTCTCTCAGAAAGTCACCGCAGCAGATCTTGTAGATTTTGAAATGGCAGACTTCGATGTCATTCTAGGCATGGATTGGTTACATTCATGTTATGCCTAAGTCGATTGTAGAACTAGGATTGTTAGTTTTCAGTTTCCAGACGAACCAATCTTAAAATGGAAGGGTTGTAGCTTAGCGCCTAGGGATCGATTCATTTCTTACCTTAAGGCCAGAAAGATGATCTCTAAGGGTTATCTCTATCATCTAGTTTGGGTTAAAGATTCAAGCTCCGAAACCCCAACTCTTGAGTAAGTTCCAGTGGTTAATGAGTTTCCAGAAGATCTTCTCGAAGTTCCTCCCGATAGGGAAATCGACTTTGGAATTGATCTACTTCTAGATACCCAACCTATCTATATTCCTCCTTACAAAATGGCTCCAGCTAAGCTTAAGGATTTGAAAGAGCAATTGAAAGACCTTTTAGATAAGGGCTTCATCAGACCTAGTATTTTTCCATGGGGTGCACTAGTGTTGTTCATAAAGAAGAAAGATGGTTCTCTTAGAGTGTGCATCGACTATAGGCAGTTAAACAAGGTCACAATCAAGAATAAGTATCCTATCTCCAGGATTGATGACTTGTTTCACCAATTTCAGGGTGCTAGTCATTTCTCAAAGATAGACCTTAGATCGGGTTATCATCAGCTCAAAGTCAGAGATAGTGACGTTCCGAAGACAGCCTTCAGGACTCGGTATGGTCATTATGAATTTGTAGTTATGTCATTTGGACTAACCAATGCTCCTGCAGCTTTAATGGACTTGATCAACAAGGTGTTCAAGCAGTACTTGGACTTGTTCGTTATCGTCTCTATTGATCCTCATTTACTCTAGGAATGAGGAAGAATATGCGAGTCATTTGAGAGTTGTTCTGCAAACTCTCAAAGATCGCCAGTTGTTCGCCAAATTTAACAAGTGCAAATTTTGGTTGCAGTCAGTTGCTTTTCTTGGGCATATAGTGTCTGGTGAAGGAATTCAAGTAGATTACCAGAAAATAGAGGTAGTGAAACAATGGCCCTGACCTACCTCTCCTACAGATATTAGAATTTTATTGGGTCTAGTAGGTTATTACATAAGGTTCGTGGAAAGATTTTCATCCATAGCCTCACCATTGACTAGGTTAACTCAGAAGATGGCCAAGTTTCAGTGGTCAGACGATTGTGAAAAAATCTTTGCAGAATTGAAAACTAGGTTGACTACAACTTCTGTTTTGACTCTACAAGAGGGTTAAGACGGTTAGGCGATTTATTGTGATGCATCCAGAGTCTTCATAGGTTGTGTGTTGATGTAGCGAGGTAAGGTTATAGCTTATGCTTCTAGATAGCTTAAGGTGCATGAGAAGAATTATCCAACTCATGACCTTGAGCTTGCAGCGGTGGTGTTTGCACTCAAGATTTGGAGACACTACTTGTATGGTGTTCATGTTGAATCTTCGCCAGAGAAGATGGCTTGGGTTCTTCAAAGATTATGATATGAGCGTGCATTACCATTCGGGGTAAGGCGAATGTAGTAGCAGATGCTCTTAGCAGATTATCAATGGGTAGTGTAGCACATGTTGATAAAGAAAGAAAGGAGCTAACAAAGGATGTTCACAGACTTGCTCGCCTAGGAGTTTGTCTTATGAGCATATCAGATGGTGGTGTAATGGTTCAGAATGGGGAAAAATCTTCTTTGGTAGTGGAAGTTAAGGAAAAGAAAGATAGAGATTCAATATTACTTGACCTCAAGGGTGCAGTCCACCAACTGAGAGTTGAGATTTTTTCCTAAGGGGGAGATAGTGTGCTTTGCTACCAGGGTCGATTATGTGTTCCTAATATGGGCGAGTTGAGACATCATATCCTTGTAGAGGCCCATAACTCTAGATATTCTAATCATCCAGGTGCCACTAAGATGTACCACGATCTGCGGGACGTCTATTTGGTGGAATGGTATGAAAAGAGATATAGCAGATTTTGTGTCTAAGTTCCCCAATTCAGCAAGTCAAGGTACAACATTAGAAACCAGGAGGTATGACTCAATAGATTGACATTCCTACTAGGAAGTGGGAAGTGATCAACATGGACTTCATCACAGGTTTACCTCGTACTCAAAGGTAGCATGACCCCATTTGGGTGATAGTTGACAGAGTTACTAAGTCTTCTCACTTTTTTGGCGGTCAAGACTACATATTTGGCGGAGGACTATGCCATGCTTTATATTAATGAGATTGCAAGGTTGCATGGGGTTCCTTTGTCTATCATCTGAGATAGAGGTCCTCAGTTTACCTCTCATTTCTGGAAGTCATTCCAAAAGGGTCTTGGTACTCAGGTTAACCTTAGTACAACATTTCATCCACACACGGATGGTCAGGCAGAGCGTACCATTCAGACCTTAGAGGACATGTTGAGATCTTGTTTGATCGATTTTAAGGGTAGTTGGGATGATCACCTTCATTTTATTGAGTTTGCCTATATAAAAATAATTACCATTCCAGAATTCAGATGACCCCTTATGAGGCATTGTATGGGCGTAGGTGCAGATCTCCTGTTGGTTGGTTCGAAGTAGGTGAAGCAGCCTTGATAGGGCCTGATTCAGTCCATTATGCTATGGAGAAAGTGCAACTCATTAGAGATAGACTTAAGATAACCAAGAGTCGCCAGAAGTCTTATGCAGATGTAAGGAGAAGGGAACTAGAGTCTCAAGTTGATGATTGGGTTTTCCTGAAAGTGTCACCTATGAAGGGGTGATGAGGTTTGGCAAGAAAGGGAAGCTCAGTCCCAGATATGTAAGCCCTTACCGAATCTTTGAAAGGATTGGTAAAGTGGCTTATGAGTTAGAGTTGCCAGCAGATTTAGCAGCAGTGCATCTAGTCTTTCACATTTCACTATTGAAAAAGTGTGTGGGTGACCCAGCATCTGTAGTGCCATTAGAGAGTGTGGCTGTGAAAGATAATATTTCTTATGAGGATGTACTAGTTGAGATTTTTTATCGTCAGGTTAGAAAGTTTAGAAACAAAGAAGTCGATTCAGTCAAGGTTTGGTGGAGGAGTCATTCCGTAGAGAGAGCTACTTGGGAAGCAGAAACAGCCATGAAAGCCAAGTACCCTCACCTCTTTCCTTTCGAAACCATTCCAACTTCAGGTACTGGTTCCTCTTAAGTTTTTCAGTCATTCATACGTGAAATCAGTCTTTGTATCATGTTCATTTAGTCCGTACTTGCATTTTTAGCGTATTTGCATGTTCTTGGAACCTAGCTCAGTCAGAAATTAGTCTTCAGGGTTTATTGGTAGGGTTGTAGCTCATTCCCTTCATTTATCTAGTTTAGTCTTTATTCGAGGACGAATGTTCCTAAGGGGGAGATATTGTAACACCTCGAAAACTAGACCTAGAAAAAATTTGCAGATAGTTACCTGAAGCAGTGAATCACGGCAGGGTTCACAGACCGTGATAGGGTCCACGGTCCATAGACCTGCCCGTGGTCTAGAGTTAAACTCCACCAGGCCTAGATGTCAGACCAAGGACGCCTTCATGGACCGTGGTCTTGACAACGGGCCGTGGTGGTGTACGTTGTACAGATCTAATAGACTCCCTAGCCAGCCCCTTAGACTCCCACGCCCAAGTGAAGACCACAGGGACCTTCACGGTCCGTGGTCCTTCACAAGGGCCATTGGGGTGTCCGTGAAGCCTAACCAGTAGGCCTCCTAGACCTGAGCCTCCAGACCTCAGCCCAAATGAGGACCACGGGGACCTTCATGGTCCGTGGTCCTCCACACGGGCCTTAGTAGTGGCTCGTGGACCAAGCCTTCAGAACCACAATTCCAAGTGAAGTCCAAGAGGGCCTTCACGGTCCGTGGTCCCTTTCACGGTCAGTGAAAAGGGCCGTGGTCTGCCCCATCTGCAACTTAAGTGAGGGGTCTTTTGGTGTTTTCCTAGTTCGTTGGACCTCTAAACTAGTCATTTTAATCTTAAACTATGTGGTTTTGATTAGTTTTAGTCTAGAAACATACCTATAACTTACCTAAGTCAGATCTTGCATAAAAACATAGAAGTTTAGAAGCATAATAAGAAAAAGCGGCGACCAACCCTAGCTCAAGAACGCATCGAGATTCCAATCAGTTCCTGCCCCAAAATCGAAAGATTTCTCAGTAGAATTCGTCGCCAGGTATGTGGTATTTCACTAGTGGGTTCGTTTCCCCCATTAGGTCCCTAGATTTTAGTCAGATTCTTGATTCCCTAATATCAACTAGACCTAGGGTTTCTAGAACTTCAACAAATTATCATGAATTAGTTATTTACATGTTCCAAATCAGATTATCATGTTATTACTTCATTTATTACATGAATTTCAGAACCTTAGCTATGTGTTTCTTTAGTTCTTGAATTACACATGCTAGGTCAGATATTTTAGTATTTCAGATATACATGCATCAATCTTGAATGTATCATTATCAGTATATTAATGTGCATTCTCAGTTTGCATGTTTGTTTTGAGCTATCCAGTATATCACAAAAATTCAGTCATAATATGTTAATCACTTAATCTAGTGGGAGTAGGATAATATCGAGTTGGAC
Organism: Solanum acaule; assembly: GCA_036250505.1. Taxonomy (NCBI): domain Eukaryota; kingdom Viridiplantae; phylum Streptophyta; class Magnoliopsida; order Solanales; family Solanaceae; genus Solanum; species Solanum acaule. The sequence continues at coordinate 18,681 of JAJOOR010006682.1, read as the reverse complement.
TAGGTTCAGTCACCCATATAGCCCCAGAACTACTAGCCATGTAGATTGTAAGTCACCTCTGTGGGCAACATTTTAGTGATCACGCCAGCATGCCTCTATACCTCTGGCAAGGGAATATTGAGTCCTCTCGATAGGGCATATACATCAGACTCCACATTTAGCTCATGTGGTTTTATTATCGATTATTAGTAGCTCCCACAGCTCATTCAGACTCTATTGCATTGACCATTTTCAGAGCAGTCAGTATTCAGTCTCAGTATGTTATAAATTGGTCATTAGTTTCAGCTAGCTCAGTCTTCAGTATCTATATCATGTTCAGATTATGCACTTGCTTTATTGCTTGTTCAGTTATGTGTTTATTTTAGCTTTATTCTATCATGCATGCTCAGTACCTTTCAAGTACTGATGCATACTCTACGCTACATCTTCTCGTGATGTAGGTTCAGGTCCTCAGCAGTCAGATCACGCATAGATCGATTCCCGATCTCCAGTTCAATAGCTATAGTGGTGAGTCCTCATTCCTTGGGGACAATAGTCATGTTATCTTTCATTTTTCAGTCTTCTAGTTTCAGTTTTGCTAGACTTAGTTGGGGCCTGTCCCAACATTTCTAGTCAGTTAGAGGCTATTTTTAGACATAGTTAGATTCAGGTTAGTTTGTGAGTTTGATGTTTCTTTTGTATTAAACACTCAGATTTGATATATTCAGTTTTAATATATGGGTATTCCCCATTACTTACAATTTCATGATTTAGGTTCCGCACTTAGTTATTATTATTATTGTTTGTATGCTTATATCATGCCAGCAGGGTTAGATTGGGGTCACTTGTGATCCTAGGTCCCGTGTCTGCTTTTGGGGGGTAGCTCGGGGTATGACATCTAAGATGGCTATGGGCTCATCCTAAAATAAAAAAACTGAACCTAACACCATTGAATCGAGTGAAATCATATGAGGCTAATCTGGGACATACTTACGAAGCATGGAAACGTGAAAAACCGCATGCACAACTGAGAATCTAGGTTAAAAGGCCAACTTATAGGCCACCTTACTAATCCACCCCGAAATCACAAACGTCCCAATGAATCTAGGGCTAAGCTTGTCCTTCTTCGTAAATCTCATCACACTCTTCATGGGTGACGCTGGAGGTAAAAATGATCGCCCTTCATAAAATCCAAAGCTCAAATCCTCATATCCGCATAACTTTTTTGTCAACTCTGAGCTATCAACAATCTACCCTTAATCAAACGGACATGTTCCATAGCATCTCTAAGCAAGTTTGTATCCAACGAGTCCATCTCAACTGCATCAAACCAACTAATCGAGGATCTACACCTCCTACCATACAACATCTCAAATAGGGCCATCTGAATACTAGAATGATACTTGTTGTAGGAAAATTCCGCTAAGGGCAAATGTTATTCTAATGAGCACCAAAGTCGATCACACACGCTCGAAGCATGTCCTCTAACATATAAATATGTTCTCAGAGTGTCCATCCATCTAAGGGTGAAATATTGTACTCATATTTAACCGAGTACCCAAATCATGATGCAAGGCCCTTTAGAAGTGAGAAGTGAGAAGTGAACCTCAGATGGAGACAATAGAAATAGGCACTCCATGAAGTCGATCTATCTGACTGATGTAGAGTCGAGCTAACTTCTCCACCTTTACCTCACTTGAAGCGGTATGAAATGTTTTGTCTTGGTTAACCTATCAACAACCACTTAAATCAAATCATAACAACCTATGATGGTAGGGAAACCCACTACGAAGTACATGGTGATAGGCTCCTAGTTTGAAGTAAGAAAGGGAATCCTCTGAGACACACCACCAGGCCGTTGATGCTCAAACTTGACTTGTTGGATAGTCAAACATCTAAAGACAAACTAAGTAATGTCCCATATTATTTTTCCTCGCCACTAGTAATACTGAGTTAGATCGTGGTACATCTTGGTTACACCCCGGTGAATGAGATATGTGGAGTAATGAGCCTCTCCAATCAATCTAAACAACTCATCCACCTTAGGGATACAAATCCTGCCCCCAATTCTCAACACTCCATCAGAATCAAACACCGCCTCCTTAGATTCACTCCTCAAAACCTTAAGATGAATAATGCATAACTTCTTACCATCAAAATACCTCTAATCTGCTCAATCAAAGAAGCCTGGGCCTCAACAAAGGCAATAACATGACCCTCCTCTTAAATATGAAACCAGATAAGATAGTTGGCTAATATATGAACATCTCTAAACAAGGGTCTTTCCTAAACTTTAATCATGGCAAAACTCCCCATGCTAGAGTACTTCCTACGTAAGGCTACAACATTCGCTATTCCAGGATGATACAGAATGGTCATGTTGTAGTCTTTTAACAACTTAAGTTATCTATGCTGCCTCAAGTTCAATTCCCCTAACTAAAGATGTACTAAAGACTCCTATGATTAATGAATACCTCGCAATGCACCTTACACAAGTAGTGACGCCGCAACTTAAGAATAAAAATGATAGCCGCCAACTCTAAGTCATGAGTAGGGTAGTTCTTCTCAAGGTCTTCAACTATGTAGAAGCAGAAGTAATTACCATTCCCTTTTGCTTGGTCATTACAGGTCATGTAAAGTTCATTTTAGCATGATTTCTTAACTCTGATGCATTGCTATCATACTTAGTACATTCCATGTACTAATGCATACTTGTACCTACATTGTTTCACTAATATAGGGTCTAACGCTCATGCCTCTCACACTCATGGCTAGTCAATCTTTTGACGCTCAAGGATTGGTGAGTCCTCATGTTTTGAGGACCGAGACACTCTTATAACTTTTTTGGCATTTCAGTTTTCATACATTTTTACATGGTGTATGGGTTACGTCCCAACCAGTTCTTTTGATTAGTAGATGGCTAATTGAGATTTATGTTAGACTTCCACTTTTGTCAAACTCTTTTATGATATAAGTCTATTTCCTTGAAATCATATCCAGTTATATTGTACGATGTAAGGCCTCTTGGGGTTTTATACGCCATGTTACGCCTAGGTTATACTTTGCATTGTGACACTCTCTCAATCATTAGTCGGTGAGACCTCCTCATTTCCAGAAGGCTCCAATTTAGTAGTTCAGTTCATTTGTTTTTCAGTCATTGTCAGTAGAATAGCCAGGGGCACTTATCTTCAGTTAGTAGAGGCTTCATAGATAGAGAAAGATAGTGAGTTAGTTTCGTCTTGAGTATTCAGAAGTTTTAAACATATTTATTAGTATTAACATTATTTATATTTAGATTTGTTTCATACTTTTGCACGAGAGATCTTTAATTGATTTTAAATGTCCATTTTATAAGGCTTCTACATGTATGTATAGTATTCCACTAAGTAGTCAGCCAGACCAAGGGTTCCCTTCGGACTAACAATGATTCTAAGTGTGGGACATGTCCTGGTTATCGGCTTGGGGCGTGACAAATAGGGTCGCTACATATAATTCTTACTAAAAGATATATTATCCTTTAAATATAAGGAGAAAAAGTATCTAGACTAGTAAAAATTTAAGGATCTCTACTTCACATGTATAACTTTGTCTTTCAGGTAGCTTCCTCTTCCAGATGATATTTCGACTTCACATTCACATATGCTATCTCTTTTGAAATGGCTTCCAGCTCCTTCTCAAATAGCATATTTTGATTTAATTGCACCAAATCCCAAAGCAACATTTGAGAACAACTATATGGTATTTATTTATCATATAAAAAGATACACCTGATGAACAACTCATAGGCTTGGAGGTAAAGCCAACGCACCAATATGATGTATCATCCCAAATGGACTAATAAACCTAGTTCTGAGCTTGACCTTTTTCATAAACCTCATGACATCTTTCATAGGTGATTCCTTTAATAGAACCTTCTAGTCAATCATGAAATTTAAGTCATGAACTCTTTGATAGACATAACTGTCAGGACCCAAAGTACACCTAGATGTGACATGGTGAACAGGACCATGAGAGTCCCTAAACAAGTCACTTGACATAAGTATGACACATTTAACTACATAAAGAGAACATAACATGAAATCGAGATATAAGTCTCAAACTCTTAGAACATACATGATACCAAGATAGAGTACATGTTTGAAATAAATACGGAAATTAACCATATCTCACAAAACCTGTAGTAATCATAATGTGGCAAGTACAAACCCCTAAAACCACAAACAATGTCTGGAAATTGAAAGACTAAGAAAGCAATAAAATTGATAATGGTCTTGCCCTCAAACCATGAGGACTAACCAATCACAAAGCAGATCAATGTAACTAGCCCCGACCAGTGAGAGGAGCGACAAATCCTATATTATAAACCAATATAGGCACAATATGCATCAGTACTTTGAATGTACTGACTATGAGGAAAATGAAATGATGCTTTATGCCGAGGCGGAGGGACAGAACAAGAAAAGACTCCAAAGAAAGAAATTGGGGATCCAAATGGTTATCCATGGTCAAACGTGATATCATTATGAGTTTAAAACATGATGCATGACCAAGTAAAACACATCAAAGCTCATAAGCTATCTCATAAATCATTGGACAAGGTCAATGCAACGTTTGAAAATCATAAGAAAAGATTAATTCATAATCATTGAGGAAGTCATAAAGCATTTTAAAAAAATCATAGTTCTTTGTAGTATATTTACTATTAACCGACATAGACTATGTGAGCTATAACATGGAATCTGATGTCTTACACCCACAGAAAGGAGATGTCTTACTTTTCCAAGGTACAGACCATACCTTCTAGCTTAGGTGGACCCACTAGCTAATATCTTTCTAAGATAAATCCTATAGGGGCACATAGTTAGGAGCAAAGGAATTGCTTTTATAGACCCAACCTCCACTAACAATAGAGCCTCATTTCCAAAGTCATCTCGGTACTAAGGAAAATCCAAATGGAAAATAAACATAATCATATACTTGGATAGGTATGAACCTAGTACTACTTATCCAATCATAGACTATATATTTCCGAATAGCTCCTTTCAGAACCATGAAGTCACCACTTATTCATATAGACACTTATCTAAAAATCTAAAGCATGATCATTTTTCATAATGAGAAAACCTTTCACATTTTTTTTTGAGATTTTATCTGTCACGTCCCAAGGCTACCCCCTTGGTGCAAACACGGGACCTAGGATCACGAGTGACCCCAAGCTATTCCTAAAGCTAGCATATCATAAGCATAATAATAATAACTGAATAAAAATACTATGTAGAAGCTAAAATAGATGATAAATGAAGGTGGAGAATACCCAAAACTCATTTGAATATATGAAATATTGTGAGTGTAGTGATACTAAACAATCACTCAAAAACTAAAGTTGAATCTAATACTATGTCTGAAAAGGCCTCTCCTGACTAACGTTGTTGGGACATGCCCCTAGCTAACCATAGCAAAACTGAAACTGAAATGAAAGACTAAATATAGAAAGCATGTCTATTGTCCTCGAAGTATGAGTAGTCACCACATAAGTTGTTGAAGTGGAGATCAGGAACCGATCTATGCGTGATTTGCATACTGAGTACCTGAACCTACATCATGAAAGGATGAAGCGCAGAGTATGCCTCAGTACTTGGAATGTACTAAGCATGCAGGATATGGAATATAGTTGAACAAATACATAACTGAACAAAGCATACTGAGCAATAACATAATCTAAACTAAATGTAAATGCTGAGAATATACTGAAGACTGCGCTAAATATAATGACCAAATACTAATTATGAACATGACATGTTGAGACTGAATGCTGAGGTATTAACTAAAAACCTGGTCAAATGCACTGAAGTCTGACTGTAGGAGCTACTATTAACCGACATAAAACCACGTGAGCTAAACGTGGAGTCCGATGTATAAGCCCAATCGAGAGGACCCAATATATCTTGTCAGGGGTATAAAGGCATGACTGACGTGATCACTAAATCTGATGCCCAATAGAGAGGTCTTATAAACCTACTGGGCACGTAGTTCTGGGACTATGAGGGTACGGTGAACCCTAGTACAACTTGGTCTAAGCCTACTCCCAACTAGAATGTGTATAAACAACATATCTGAAATACTGGATAGCTCAATGTTCTGACATGCAAATCTGACAATGCAATATTTATAACTGACAATGAAACATTCGTAACTGGAGCATGCATATCTGTTCAACTGACCTAGCAAGTGTAACTCATGAACTAAGAGAATTTACACAACTCGGGTGCTGAATTTCATGCAAAGAACTAAGCAACGATTTCACGAACACATGATAATCTGATTAGGAATATTATAACAGCTAATTCATAACAGTTCTGCAAGGTTGTAGAAACTCTAGGTCTGAACATGATATATAGAATCAAGAATCTAACTAAATTTTAGGGACCTAGTGGATCAAAGGAACCCACTAGTGAAATCCCACATACCTGGTGACGAAATCTATGGAGAAATCCTTTGGATTTTGGGGCTGAACTTTGAAGAACATTGTTGCTTGTTCTTGGGAGGTTTGGTCGACTTTTCCCCTTCTTTTTACACCAAGTTTGGATAATATTTGGAGAATGAGGGTTCTGGGTAAGTTTAACTAAGTTATTAGGCTTAGACTAGTAAAACGATGTAGTTTAGGTGTAAAACAACGCATTTTAAGGTCCCCAACACATAGGAAAAATACCTCAATAATCCTAACTTAAAAGCTGATGAAGGCCACCCACGGAAGGACCTACGGCTGTGGAATGATATACAAACCGTAGGTAGGGTCATCGGTCAAGTCTGTATGTCCGAGCTTCACTAAAATGAGCATAACTTTTTACTCAGAGATGGGAGTTTAGAAAACTTGGTGGCGTTGGAAAGAGGATTCAATTATCTATCATTTGGTAGGTCAAGGGCCAACTAATTCCTTTTCAACTAAGACTGATGAGCATTTGAAGTTGACCCAACAACAATTTCTCTCTAACTGGCTGCTAACCCTCACCTACAAACCTATGGTCCGTAGGTCCAACCACGGACCATATTGGTCGATCGTGGGTGGGATCAAAGGCTATAAAGCTTTGGGCCTTAACGACAAAACCCCACCTACGGTCCGTGGTCCCACCTAAGGTCCATAGATGGTTCCATCGGTACAGGCACCAGCTTTCTGAAAATTAGGATTTTTCTTCATTTTGAGATCTGGAGTGTTACATTATATCAAAGCATCCTTTATTATTAATCATCAATTTCATAATCATAATTCATATTCATAATATAAGCATAAATCATGGGTTCATATGAAATCATTTATAAAACATGTAATCAAATCAAATCATGCATTATAAGATCAAATTTTAACAATTGAATCATAATAGATAGAACAAATGAAGAATAACATGAAACCCTAAAAAATTGGGTTGAAATCATAATGGAAATTGAATTTATTTTGGGACCCAAAAGATGAAAGGAAACCATTGGTTAATTTCCCACATACCTTGGTGATCAAATCCCTAAAGAGTGAAGAAGAAACATTGAAGATTAAAACCCTAGTCTTTCTCCTTGGGAGCATTTGAGAGAGGATTAGAGAATAATACCTTGAGAGAACTTTGAAGTTTTGAGTGAATGAGAGGAAATGGGTTATTTGAAAAATATAAATAATTATAGGTCCTTAGAATAGGCTAGAAATGACATAGTTTAGGAATTAATAGGATAGGAAATGACCCAATTAACCCTGAGCTAAAATTGCCAAACAGACCCTATAGATCGACTTGCTATCTATGAGAACGTATATAGGTGGTGAGTTTATGTCAAAAGAATTCAGTTCCATTTGTGAGGAAAATTGAATACACAGAGAGCACACATCACATTATACACCAGAGCATAATGATGTAGCCTAATGAAAGAACCGCACAGCTGTTGAGATGGGTAAAAGCATTCTGGAAGGTAGAGGTGCACTAAAGTGTTTTTGGGCTAAAGTTGTTGTCTCTGTTGTCTATTTGCTGAATATTTCTCCCACTAAGGCAATGTTTAATCAAACGCCATATGAAGCTTGGAAGGCTGGCAAGCACACGTTAAGTTACTTTCTTGTCTTTGGTTGTATAGTTTATGCCTTAATATATTTACAAGCTCGACGTAAGATTGATGAAAATGTGAAAAAATGTATTTTCGTCGGATATATCACACAATCCATGGCTTATAAGCTATATAATCTAGTGAGTGGAAAAATTACATTCAATAGAAATGTTGTGTTTAATGAATATGCAAGTTGGACCTTTAATTCTGCAAATGAAAGTTCAAGCATTCAATTGTTGCCTTCTGACGATATTCTTGATCAAGAGTAGGTAGCAACTCCTTTTTTGGCAAGTCCATCGGCTACCTCATCAATTGCACCAACACCTTCTCCAATATTGGAAAAACCATCCAGTGAACCAACTCCATTAAGAAAATCAACAACAGACAGGAAACAAAATCCTAGATATGCTAATTATACATCTTGTACTTTTGCTTTACTTGTTTCAGAACCTACTTTCTTTGAATATGCTGAAAAAGAGGATAAATGGTTCAAGGCTATTAATAGGAGCCAATGGCTATTCAAAAGAATCAGACATGGGACTTGGTAAATTTGACAGAAGGAATGAAAGCTATTCGGCTCAAATGGGTGTTTAGAACCAAGTATCATGTAGATGGCGGCATTCAAAAACAAAAGGCAAGGCTTGCCGTAAAGGGTTATTCCCAACAACAAGGTATTGACTCCGACGACACTTTTTCTGCTTTTGCCCTCTTTGAAACTATGAGAACTTTCTTAGCCTTGGCTGCTAACTTGAATTGATCAGTGAACCAATTTGATGTTAACATTAACTTTTTAAATGAGTGATTTGGAAGAGGAAGTATATGTCTCACAACCTGAAGGTTTTGTAGTTAATGGCAAACAAGATAAGGTTAAAAGTTAAAAAGACACTTTATGGCTTAAAACAAGCATCGCGGGCATGGTACTTTAAATTTGATTCTTATTTCTAGGAGAGTGGATTTCAAAGGAGCAACAATGAGCCTACTAATTATATAAAAAGAGGAGGTAAAAAGGATTTTCTAGTTTTATGTCTTTATATTTACAGTGTGATATATATGGGTTTGAGTGAGTCTATCATCACTGAATTTAAAGACAGCATTATGAAAAACTTTGAAATGTCTAATTTGGGTCTACTGCATTATTTTCTTGGTCTTGCGGTGAAACAAAGAGTTGATGGCATATTTCTTTCATAAAGGAAATGTGAACAAATCTTTTGAAAAAGTTCAATATGGTAAATTGCAATGTTGCTGCTACGCCGATGAATATTAATGAGAAGTTATGTCGTGATGATGGTTCTGAAATGGCAAATGTAACTTATTTTAGAAGTCCCGTTGGTGGTTTGAACTACTTGTCTAATACAAGACCACACATTTCTTTCTCTATTGACATCATATCGAGATTTCTGCACAATGCAAGTAAGCTTCACCTTAGAGCTACATAGAGATAATTAGGATATCTGGAAGGTATGACAGATCATGGAATTTGGTATTCTAAGGTAACAAATTTCACATTAACTGGCTTTACTGGTAGTGACTATGCTGGCAGCATTGATGATAAAAAGAGCACATTGGTTTTCTTGTATAATCTTGAATCTGGAGCAGTTTCATAGAGTTCAAAAAAATAGGAAGTGGTAGCATTATAAACTTCAAAGGCTGGATATATTGCAGCAACTTCTGCAACTTATCAAGTAGTTTCGTTAAGAAGACTTGTTGCTGATTTTAATCAGAAACCAGCTGGTGCAACTGAGATTCTTGGTGACAATAGATCTGTTGTTGCCATTATGATGATGCCAACATTCCACAGTAGAACAAATCACATATATATTCTTTATAAATTTAATCGACTTCTTGTTCCTACAAGAGAAATTACTTTGAATTCTTGTGATACAAATGAGCAAGTAGCATACATCTTCATGAAGTCACTTCCGCAAGCAAGCATGAGTTTATCAAAGGTCAACTTGGAGTTTGTAGTTTTGAATCAAGGGAAGTATTTAAAAGTGATTCAAAAGATACTTGACCAAGTCTTTAGGAGTTTGTTAGTTAGTATCCTTTATCTTAGCAAGTTTAGATATTGTTGCATATAAATGGCTAATTAGTAATTAGAGGGTTAGTAGACCTAGATTTTAGTATTTTCAGTTTTTGGTAAGCCTATTTATAGCAGGTCTTGTTTCTTTGATCATAAATCATATTTGAAGAAGTTTGTAGTAACTTTTAATATCATTAGCTCTCTTTTTGTTCATTTTTTCTTTCGATTATCTTTTTCTTTCCAATGGAGAACACTCAATTAAAAATGTGTACTATCTCAATAGGTTGAAGTACAATCTACTAAGTGTTTCAAAGCTTTTTGACGAAGGTAGTGAAGCCAAGTTCTTATTAAATAAGTATGTGGTTACAAACATGATATCTCAGGATATGATTTTGATGGAAAAGAGATGCAAGAATATGTATATTGCTGATCTGCACACTATTCGTAGTGATAATCTCACGTGTCTCAGTGCTCAAAGTGAAAATGCTGACTTGTGGCACAAAAGACTTGACGATGTAAGTGCTTCTCTTTTGAATTATTTTTTTTTGTCGAATGGCCTAGTTTAGGGATTAAGGTAGCCTTGAAGTACACTGACTGGATAAATTCTATGCAAGAAGAGTTACATTAGTTTGAACGAATCAAACTATCACACTTGATTCCTCGACTAGCTGATAGAACTATCATATGGACTAGGTGGGTGTACAAAAAAAAATCCTTGATGAACATGGTGTAATCACAAGGAACAAATCGATACTAGTAGTAAAGGGGTCTAACCACAAGGAAGACATTGACTATGATGAGACATTTACCCCTGTAGCAAAGATAGAGGCATCAGAATACTTATTGCATTTGCAGCCTTCATGGGTTTTAAACTGTATCAGATGGATGTGAAGAGTGATTTTTTAATGGGTATCTAAAGGAGAAAGTCTATGTGAACAAACCCCCAAATTTTGAAGAAATTGATCAACCGAATCATGTTCTCAAATTAGGCAAAGCACTTTATCGTATATAACAGGCTCCAAGAGCATTTTATAAAAGGATTTCTAGGTTTATTCTTGACAATGGATTCAAAAGAATAATAATTTACAACACTTTCTTCTTAAAGTCACGATAAAAGGATTTGCTCATTATTCAAGTGCATGTCGATGAAATTATTTTTGAAGCATTATCTAAATACTTGTGTGAGGAGTTTCGCTACACTCATGGAGAGTGAATTTGAGATGAGAATAATGGAAGAGTTAATTTTCCTCTAGGGGTTATAGATCAAACAAACCCTGAATGGTACCTCCATATCTCAAGAAAAATATATGAAGGAGTTGCTGAAGAAGTTTCACATGATGGATGCCAAACTAATTGATACTCCTATGGGAATCATCTGAAAGCTAGATGCAGATGGATCTGGTCAAGATATGAATGAGACTATGTGTAGATGAATTATTGGGTCACTAGTGTATCTTAATAATGGATGAGACTCCTTACTTTTGCCAAATTCTATTTTCGTACTTCCTAATCCTCAGGAATTTGTTTAATAGTCTTTATCTTTTCTAGGTCTTGTATAGATTCTTTATATAGAAGCAATATGGTCAATAATAAGATATACAATTTTCCCATCTTTGCTCTCGTTTCTTTATGGTATCAGAGTGCTTCTAAACTTCCACGAGTTGATCCTTTTTTTTGTTCCTGCTAAGTCGTCGAAATGGCCCCCCAATACTTCTGTAACCAATACTGATGGAGTCAATAACGCCATCACTATTGTCTAATTAAATCCTATGACTCAAATGCCCATAAAATTAACTAGCAGTCACAATTTCTCCCTATGGAAAGCTCAAGTTTCAATGCTTATGCGTGGTCACAATCTCTATGGACATCTCGATGGCTCCATCCCTGCCCCCACTCGCACCATCTCACAAAACAATCAAGATGTTGCTAACCCTGAGTTCGTTCTTGGGTACCTCCAAGATCAGTTAATTCGAAATGTTATCTTGGCCTCCGTTGATGCTACACTTCCCCCCATTGTTGCGAACAAATATCAAACAAGAATTTTCAGCTTGCGACCAACTGGCCCGCCTCACTAAAGACTCTCATCCAGTCGCAGATTATCTCCATCAGATTCGATCACTTTGTGATGAACTTGCAACTGCTGGTGCGCCTGTATCGAATCCGAAACTCATTGTTAAAATTCTCAGTGGACTCGGATCTGAATTCCGACAACCCTCTGCTGCCATTCGTGCTCGAGATTCAATAATTTCCTATGAAGAGCTTTACGAAAATCTTCTAGATCACGAGCATTTTCTGAAGTATGAGGACAACAAGAAGCCGCTATCAACTAATATAACCACTGCTGTAGCACAAAAGACCAGCTCAACTCCTCATTATCAGTGTAACAATAATTATTCCCATAGTCGTCGTCCAGGTGCAAACACTCCTCCTAACAATCAGCAATGAAAGTCACAACCATGTCGCCCACAAAGAAACAACCAGCAACAGCCCTTCGACAAGAATATTTGTTGTCAACTATGTGATCACGTAGGTCATTCTGCTAGGGTCTGCAGATCTCAATCCCATAACCATCTGCAAGCTTGAGCAAACTTTGCTGGTCGTTTTCCTCCTCAACAGACCCCTTGGATCGTGGATAGTGGAGTCACTCATCCTATTGTGTCTGATGCTCAAAGTCTAGACATTGTACATGACTACCACGGCACCGAAGAGATCACTATGGGCAATGGTCAAACCATTCCAATATCCCAAACCAGTAACGCTAACATAAGTGCATCAAATCATCATTTCAAACTTCTCAATACCTTATGCTCCCCTCTCATAAAGACTAATCTTATTTATGTTTCTCAGTTTTGTCGTGATAATCATTCGACTATTGAATTTTTTCCTTTCCATTATCTTCTGAAGGATCTGAATATGGGGGCGTCTCTAGTTCATGGGCAGAATAAAGATGGGTTTTATGAGTGGCCACCGGTCTGTACACATCTTTCTCCTCAATGCAATGTGGTTGTTCCAATTCACCTGTGGCATCGACGTTTAGGTCATCCTAATCATCACGCTTTGGATACTATCTTGAATAATTTTTCCCTTCCTATTTTAGAGCCTCAAGCTAGTTCCACTTGTAATTCTTGTTATTCTAATAAGATGCACAAGTTGACTTTCTCAGAAAATTCACTGCAAAGTAATAAGCACCTACAAATCCTTTTTAGCAATTTATAGGGTCCATCTCTGGTTTTGTCAATTGATAAAAAAAGATATTATGTGCTATTTGTTGATCAATTTTCAAAATACATGTGTTTGTTTACCTTATAATCAAAAAATAAAACTCTGAAAGCTTTTCAAAATTTGCATCCATTGCTTGAGCAGAGGTTTAACACCAAAATTCAATATTTTTACACGGATGGTGGTGGCGAATTTCAAAGTTTACAGTCCTATATCAAAACACATGGCATAGAACACTTAGTGTCACCCCCATATACTCCATAACGAGTTGCTGTAGTCGAAAGACGACACCATCATGTTATTGAAACTGCTAGAACCTTGTTGCATCAAGAGTCTTTACCATCACACTTCTGGAGTTTTGCCTGTCAACAAGTTGTCTATCTTATAAACAAGCTAACTACACTCAATCTTCAGCATAAGAGTCCATTCGAAATTTTATTTCAAAAGATGCCAAAGTATGACTCAATTAAAGTATTTGGTTGCCTCTCTTATCCACGGCTCAAACCATATGCCAAAAACAAATTAGAGCCCCGTTCGACACCATGTGTTTATTTAGGCTATTCGAATAAACATTACAATAAAACAATGTTTTGATCCTTTAACTTCCAAAATATAGCTATCACGTGACGTCTAACTGCCAACAAACCTGACAATGTGTTTAGTGTTGGAATGTGTGCAAGATTCTAGGCTTTTCCAAAGGAATCACATTTGAAGGCTGCCAATAGGATCCTAAGATAGCACAAGAAAATAGGGGACATGATACTACTCCATCCATAAGAAGACTCTTTCATTTGGTGCGTTATGCTGATCCTAATTATGCAGGTTAAGAAGTTGATAGAAAGAGCACCCTAGGAATGACTCATTTTTTTGGTAAATTCAATCTTATAAATTTTGTAGGTATACAAATATGGTGGACGTGCTGAATAAAAGGAAGACCAAGATACATATGGGCAAAGTGCATTCAAAATGTAGAGAGGAACCTGGTCCAAGCTCAAAGGTAACATTCTTAACACAACATTTAAATTACTTGTGAGAACCATTGTAATTGATATGTGTCAGTCTTCTAGATTATAATTGATGTCCCACCATTTAAATATCAAAATACTCTTTCTTCCATTTTACTTGATGCAAATTTTCATCTCCTTTTATATTCCACCTTTCCTTCAATCTCTCAAAATATACATTTGCTTCCAAAAGTAGAAAAGCAAATCCCTCATCTTTATTATCTCCAAACGAATCTACCATGCCTCAACAAATACTCCCAACTAAGAAAATGTTAGAAATTGTGAATGAAATTGATTCGTCTTTATATGTGTCTCCTCAAGAAAATCCCTCTCCTTCAACTCCCCATCCAATCATTTCTCTGATTGAAGAAACATAAAACCTTGCTACTAAAATTATCTCAACTCATATTTCAACCATTTATTTGGTTCAAGAGGCAAAAAGTTCTGACACTGAGGTTATTGCAATACCCTCTGTTAAAACTATCCCTCAAACTCCATCAAATATTTCTACTCCTAAGTGCTCTCCTACCCTCGACTTGAACCCTTCTCAAAACTCCTCACCCAATGGGTTAACCCATTTTGAAGTGGAGTCAGTGAGAAATGTCCTAGAAATCAAACCATCCTTGTGTCAATTTGGTCCTATCTCCTCTACTATGTCAGAATAGAACTTCCATGGTGATCTACCAAATGAAAAAAATTATAGGATCTAGTATTCTTGAAACCTATGAATGGTTGGTAGTGCAAATCCCTACTGAGATGAAAGAGTATGTCAGAACTTCGTTTGTAGAAGAAGTAGTCAAATCACCTGAACCCCTGTTGTGGAGCCTGAACCAATGTTTGACCAGACCCCTAGTACAAGTCTACCTGTTGCTCCTACATAAGACGACGATGCTGAAGATAATCATACTTTGTCATGTGGAATAAGGAGAAAAAAAGTGGTAATTTTGGACAAGGGAAAATAAAATGTAATAGAAGAAAAGTCTGTGAAACCAAAGCCTTATCCTACTAGGGGTTCTCAAAGGAAATTGATGAGTGATTCTATGAAAAGAATCAAGGCTAAAACATTAGAAAACAGAAGAAGAAGTAGGTATGTGATTGATGTGGATTATATCCCTTATGTTAATTTGGTTGAGGAAAAAAAGGGCACTGCAACGAAGTCTTAGGACATTATTGTGATAGTTGAGAAGAGGATGAAAGATGTTCTAAAGGGAAAGCCCACCTAGACTGGAAGAATTGGGAAGGCATGAGCAAAAAGAGTGGAAGAACCCTAGAAGAAAATAAAGGAAGAACTTGCGAAGAAAAGGAAGTAAGAGAATGTGAAGAGAAAAAGAAAGGAGTCTATTGGACCAAGTTTTGAGTTTGAGATGGAGCCTGCATCAGATAGCAAAAAGAGAAAAGTTTATAAAGAACAAACCACTAAAAAAGGTTTAGTATTTTGAAAACAGAAAAGGTACCCAATGGGATGGTCTTCGACCCTAATATCAGAACCAAACCTGATGGTCCTAGTTGATGATGTTGTACTGTAGAGCTTGATACACCTGTTTCAGGGATACGTGAATGTGTTGTATGAACAAGAAGTGAGAAAGTTCTACTACAACATGGAGTTTACCAAGGATGGCAATCTGAACACCCAAGTGAATGGCATTATTCTTCACTTGAATGAGGACATTTTGGGAGAGATTCTTAAGGTGCCGGGAAAGGAATCAAAACAGTTGCAAAATGATCTCATTCAAAGCATTTGTTTAGGAAATTGGAATACTTCCAATTCTCAATTGTGTGGGTATTCCCAAAAAAATTCTTATAGGAAAATATGAGCTTTATTTCAAATTTATCAATAAGGTACTTTTGCCTAGGACTAGAAAGTGTATTATTGCATCTGTTGCTAATCTATTCCTCATGGTATCTCTTAGAAAGGTCGTAGATATCAGTCTCCCAACTATTATGTTGGAGCATATGCACAAGATTATCACTGCTATGGATGACAAATATTGAATGCGGTATGCCTACCTACTGACAAGAGTATTCAACCAGTTTGCTATTCATCAAGGCAAAGGGATCAAAAGAACTTTAAGATGACCATCTCTCTAAACACACTTATAAAGTGTGAATGTGTGGAAGGAAGGACAGGGAATAACAATTAGAGCTCTGAACTGCATGAGGAACATGAACATTTGAAACATGAGTAAGACGTGATGATAGTGAAGATGGAAAAAAGGGATGGAGACATTGCTTGCCTAAATGCTTAGTTGTCGAAGGCCAATGTAGTGGGACGAGGTGCGGCTTAATTGGTTGCTTTAAAAATTTTAAATGAGGGCCTAACTGCAGAAAATGTTGAGCTTAAACATAGGTTACTCTAAGCATATGCCGAGGTGGATGTTCGAATGACCCTTCTCCTCAAATCTCTCACTTCCAAGCCTCCTACTTCCTAAACTCTTATTCTGTCCCCTTCCTATTTTTCTTGTTGAGCATTTTAGTTGGCATTGTCCAGCTCTTGTTGTACTTTTACTGTAGTATTTGAATGCTAACGTTTTATGGTCAGTTAATGTTTTCTCCTTGTGTTTCAGGAAAATTATGCTATGGTTACGAGGGATCAGTCAGTTGTAAGAAATGACCTAGTCATGTTGAGAATGGAAAGATGTTGAGTAAGTTTATCATCATGAAAAGGGAGGGGGGGATATCATTCCAAATTTACAGTGAAGTTTCAATGATTTAATATACTATAGATCTGATAGGGGACATGATCCCATGAGAGATTGGGAATTAAGTTACGTGAAAAGGAAAGTTGTAAAAAGCAGCAACCATTACCAGTAATACAATGGCTTTGTTCTAAGGTTTCTGTCCATCCTATAAAAGATTTTCACAAATGTCATAACATTAGTTTTTGCATTCTATGAGAATCACACAGGAAAGTCATTCTCTTAAGAAATATTTCTCATGTGCAGCAAGACACTTGATAGAGTTATCTTTCGTTCTTAGTTGTTATTTTAGAACATAGTTTTGTGCTTATTCAATGTAAGATCTATTCCAGAGTTATACAGGAATTAGTTCAATTTGAGTAATTCTTCATTATTCTGAGTTGTAGCTAGAGCTAGCTATGTCGTGGTCTTGATTTCTATATCGAGTGAGTAGTTGGTGTTGTGGGAAATACAAGTATTGCTCTTCTTGATGTAATAGAGTTGTTACAAAGAAGAAGAAGGGATTAATAGTTTAATTCCTATGTTGCAAAAGTTTTTAATATGAATCTTAGCTCATTGAATTTAATGGAGTTGTGTTGAAATTCCATGAGACATGTCATGATTGAACCAATCTAGTAGCTCAAAGCAACAACAATTAAAGGCCTTCAAGAGAATTAGTTTTACAAAGTCATTGTATATTCAAATTACAAATAGCTTGCAGTATGAAAGTGGAGGTCAACTCCATCAAAGAATCATGAATACTCTATCAGTAGAAACACATCACTTCTTCAGAGAGGATACTACTCTTGTTGATTATTTTGGTCATTTCATTTTTTATTTTGTAGATTCTTATGAGTTTAACTTATTTTAGGAAGTGTACAGAAGCAAACTGTAGGTAAAGATCTATAGCAGTATTTGCTTTGCACTATTGTTGACCCCCTACATGTTCAAACCAAAAGAATAACTTAGTTATAGATCAACGATAAATTAAAAGAATTAATAATATCATATTTCTAGAAAACACAACCATTAATCACTCATATTAGCACATAAAACAGAAATGTCACTGTTAAGATTTTGATCCTTGGAAATGTGCACATATTGTTGCATTGAACCATTATTGGACAAGACATCCCATTGACTCCTTTTTTTATTATTATTAATGAAGAATTCAAAAAAATATTGTTGTTTCAGGGGTAACCTAATTATGTTTGTGGCACTTAACTGAAATGACCCAAAAAGTTCTTAAAAATGTGCTTCGGAAGTTACCGGAAGCTTGTTTAGCTATATATAAAAAATTTTGTTTCGTTTTTCAAAAATCAGACTTCATATTCTTCTTTAGGGGGTCAAATTGAGTGGGAAATGGGTCTAACCCAAATTTTAGAGCAACCATATCAAAATCCGAAATTTCCAAGTGAAGCCTTTTTCGAGGGTCGACTTTGGAGGGTCATATATCCTAGAACAAAAATTATTGGGTGGCCAATAACATATCCATGGAAATCCCTTTGAGTTAGCTACCTAACGCACTTCGTTTCACCTCATTCAGAGTTCGGACGAATAAGTTATGCCCATTTTCGTAAAATCTGTCCGGCAGTAAAGGCAATTTCCAATGAGCGTTTTTACTGTTCACCCGCCTCATTTTTTTTTCTAAGTGTTGGACCATTTTTCCAAAGGGCATATGTTATTTCCTATATACCATTAGTTCAAT
>JAJOOR010006681.1:0-50131 GCA_036250505.1 Solanum acaule | reverse complement strand
AGTGATAATCAACATTTAAATACTATTACAGATTTAATAATAAATTTAGCAGAACATAGTCAGTCTAGAGACGATAGATTTCTAAAGCTAATAGAAACCCTAGAAAACCTGCAACATAGACAAAACAAATCATTAGAAAAAATAGAACACAATTTAGATTTCCTAAAAAATCAACAGCTAGATATAATTTCAAAAGTACAAACTATAGCAGCAAATAAATTAATTGATAACGGTCCACTAGAAATAATAAATAACCAATTAGATAATCTTTATAAAGAAACTAAAGAAATTAAGAAAGACATAAGTAAACTTAAAGACTTAACCCTTTCATGAACAACCTTTTTTACCAAGAAGTCCTTAGAAAAACAGTCCAATTTCAAGCTAACCCTGAAGGATTATCAGACTATATACCACCAGGAAAAACAGACTCTATAAGCATAAAACAAAACAATTTAATAATCTTTGCTTTATTAGAATTAAATAAAAACCTAGAAGACCAAATCACTGAAATAAATAAAAAATTAGACAGTTTATTAGAAAATAAAGTCTCTAAAGAAGAAGTTAAACAAGAAAATGATATACAGACATTAAACAACTTAAAAGGACTGAAATAACCCCTAAAAAAGATAGACTTAAAAGAAAAGAAAAAGCATGAACCTTTTTTCAAATAGGAACAGAGGTTCCCAAGAAAGACAAAGGCCCAATTTCTCTCAAGATAGACTAGGAAACAATATGCTAGCTAGATTAATAAACTCATCCAAACCAAGTAGCAGTCAGCAGTTAGATGAGATAATAGATGTAGATAGAGATATAGAAATATTCAAACAAAACAAATTAAAATTATTAAAACCGCAAGTTTTATATAATACATGATTATTTTCATCGACATCACACTTATACAGACATTATAGAGAAGAACAGTTAAGCGTATCAGAAAACGATAGTGAAAGTATAAATTTAATTAGTAAAGAATCTATGAGTGAAATACAAAAAAGACGAATGAATCTCATGCATATGGGATTGGTAGTAATCGGACTTAAATGTTTAACTAGAAAAAATTTAGGTACTAAAGTATTAATCACTTTTATATGATAGTAGATGGTCAGAATCTAAAAGATCCATAATAGGTTTAACAGAAGTAGACATGAGCAACAATGGGGGAATTTTTTACTGTAGTCCAGATTTCATGATAAATTCAAATGAATTTGGAAAAATTCATAAAAATAGGTATACAAACGAAGGGTTACGAAGAAATGAACTGTGGAAACAATTTACTAGTTTGTGTTGGCTTTATAGGAAAACTAGCCACCAATAGCAGTTCAAGGTTTAAAATAAAAATAAACAATGCAGTAGGTATAATGGGAAATAAATGAATCAAATTAATGAAACCTTTAAAAATAAATTCATAAGAATATGCAGGTAGAGAATGGAATTTAGAAAAATTCTGTAAAAAAAAAGTGTTTAGGCTAAATGACCACCTCACATACACTAATAATAAGGGCGAGATATCAATCAGATTCACTGATTATAAATATACAGATCAAAATGAAATAGATGAGGATTTAGAAGATAATGAATCAACCATAAACATGGAAGGAATGAATGTTCAAACCAATAGAGAACAAGACTATGAAGTAGATTTATCGATTTCAAAAGAAAAAGAAATACATCAAACAAATAAAATAATGGTATTTAAATGTAAAGGGTGTAAATTAGGAGAAATAGAATTTTCTATAGTAGCAAAACATTTTAAAGAATGCAAATTCAGAACAGATAACTATGGGTACAGACAAGAAGAAAATGAACGAGAAGACGAAAGTGATGACGAGACAACACGTAGTTTAAAAGAATTTATGGAAACCGCCTCCTCTAGTTCAAGCCCCTTTCAAAAAACAACCCCAGTACGACCAGTAGAATATACTATGGGAAATCTACCACGACATCATGTCTATAGACAAGACCCGGCTACAGAACCAGAAATAGTTAGACCTATAGGATTAAGAATGCCAATAGAAGCACCTATCAAACTCCAGGATGGAGGAGATAGAGGAAATATACTAAATATAGTAGCTCACGACCCTCAATTATGGAACTCAGTAATAGATGTATGGAAAAGAATAGTAGTAGCAGATTATATACACCATTATAGTGAAACAGATGCAGAAACTATGTATAGATACATGGAAACTTTTCTAGGAGAATCAATCAAAGGAGTTTGGGAAGCATATAAAGTAGCTTACCCTCAAGAATTCCAAGAACTAGTAAATATGGGACCAAACCCGTATAATTTCACTAATAAAATACAAAGTTTAATAACAGGAGAAGACCCAAATAGCGGATTAGTAGTGTTACAAAATAATGCACTAATAAAATTAGAACAACTCAGTATTACAAATTGGAGCCATATAAAGAACTTTTTAAAAGATTATTTCTACTATTGCGCTATAAGCGACAACGCGTTGATCAAAGCTTGGGAAAAAAGCTTTTTAACAAACTCTCTGGAGCCTTAGGAAGAGAAATAAAAGAAAGATGGAACAAAAGAGAGGGAGTAATGCAAAACCCTAATGCCAACTGGTCTATAGGGCATAAAATACAACATGTCATGAAAATATTACAAGAGAAATGTACAAATATACAGATACAAAAGCAATTGAAACAAAATGAGACTGATTTCTGTAAAAATATATATACAACACAAAGCTATGATCACAGTACCCCAAAAAGAAAATACAAAAAGGCATTTCAAAATAATCAAGACTACAAACCTAGGAAAAAGTATTATCTAAGGAAATCTACAACAAGAAAGCCTTACCTAAATAAAGATAGACATGTAAGAAAGCATAATAATAACAGAGTTTATAAAAATCGACTATCTTGTTTTACATGCGGAAGTGAAGAACATCTAGCTAATACTTGTCCAAGAAGAAATAATAGTAGAACAAGAAATGCTCAACTTATAGAAGATTTCCAAGAAACCCTGATAAATGTTGACGAATACATGTTAGATAATGAGAGCATATATTCAGTAATAAGCATAGATGCTATAGAAGGAAGACAACAAGACTCGTCTGATTCAGAAGAAGAAACTTTAATAAACGAAATAGGATTAGAAATGTTAGACTTGGACATCAAAGATTTTACCTTTGTTAATATACAATGTGATCACCAATTCTCCAAAGGAAAAGGGTTAGATAGCCAAAAATGCTTTAATTGCACAGGATACCCTAGTAAAGACAGAAGAGCTAAATGTACAAATTGCTATATAGAAGGATGCCTTATGTGCATCGACAAGATATTTAACATCAACGTTATAGACCAAACGATAAATACAAAAGAAAAACCACTAGTATCCTTAGAAAAAAGGATTGATAATTTAGAAAATAGAATAAGTAAATTAGAAAAGGGAAAAGAAAAAATAGAAGAAGAAAACAACCAAAATACAATGCCAGAAGAAGAAATCGAGCTCTTAAATGAAAAAGAAAACTATAAATCATTTGAGGGATTAATTTGTAACGAAGACAAGAAAATTAATACTATCAAAATATTAACAAGAATAAGAATTCAAGACTACGAAATAGAAACTTTAGCTCTAGTAGACTCCGGATGTACAAAAAGTATAATAAATAGAAGTATCCTGCCTCTAGATATAATAAAGGAATTTCCAGAGCCACAAAGCGTCATGCAAATGGACGGATCTTCCAACGTATACAAGCATTATGTTGGTAATGCTCAAATAAGTTTTTTGAATACATGTGCAGATTTTTATAAACCCACATATAAATTTAAAAAAATATGGGTTAGAGACTTAAATATTAGAGTAGACTTTGTTTTAGGACTAGACTTCTTATTACATAACAATGGAAGTTGTCTCCTTACTAGAGACGAATTAATATTCTCAAAAAATATGACTCGGACCTCAATAACAACAGAATATTTTCCAACAAAATCTAGGTATCTTAAAAATACTGATAAACTTAATACAAATACTTCAAAATGTAATAAAGGAGAAGAATGTAATTGTACTAAGATACATGTTATTGAAAATGAAATTGAAGAAATTAAATTATTAGAGCTAAGTTTATCTGATATACAACTAGATAAATACTATAGCTTAATAGAAATAAATACAGAACTTTACAATTTCAAGAAGGGATTACAACATATAGGAATCATAAAAAATCAAAAAGACCTAGAGGAAGTAATTTCCATCTTAGATAAATTAGAAATAATTGGAGAAAGACCTCTGAAGCATTGGGAAGCCAATCATATAACTTGCAGACTTGACATTATTAACCCAGAATATACTGTTAAAATTGCTTCAATAGAATCCACAAATGAAGACCTAAAAGAATTTGAAGACCAATGAAAGAATTACTAACTTTAGGAGTAATAAGAAGATCAACTTCAAAACATAGGTCAGCCGCATTTATGGTACGAAACCATAATGAAATATTAAGAGGGAAAGCTAGAATGGTAATAAACTATAAGAGACTTAATGACAATACTAGAATGGATGGATATAAATTACCAGACAAAACAGAATTAATAAATCGAATACAAGGAAGGAAAATTTTTAGTAAGTTTGATTGTAAATCCGAATACTGACAAGTCAAAATGCATGAAGACAGTATAGAATGGACAACTTTTACTTGCCCAGAAGGACATTTCGAATGGTTGATAATGCCCTTCGGATTAAAAACAACTCCTCCAATCTTTCAAAGAAAGATGGACAATATATTTAGAGATTATAAAAAATTTATTTTAGTATATGTAGACGATATCTTAGTATTTAGTAATAATACCAACGAACATCTAGGGCATTTACAAATGGTGTTTAAATTATTTGTAGACAATGGAATTATAATTAGCAAGAAGAAAATGGAATTATGTAAAACACTTATAAAATTCCTAGGGGTAGAAATTGGAGATGGAAAGATAAAATTGCAACCCCACATAGCAAAAAAGGTCCTCGACATGCCCGATAAATTAGATAATACTAAAGACTTGCAAAAATTTCTAGGAATATTAAATTATGCACGAAATTTTATAAAAGACTTAGGGAAAATAGCAGGACCCTTATATTCTAAGACAGGAATTCATGGACAGAAAACATTCAATATAGAAGACATAAAGTTAGTACAAAAGCTTAAACAAATGGTTAAAAATATACCGGATTTAGCCCTCCCACTAGAAACGGACTACCCAATAGTGGAAACCGACGGAAGTCTAGAAGGATGGGGAGCAGTATTAAAAACAAAGAACAATAAATACGGAGATAAGAAAGATGAAAAAATTTAAATTTGTGCCTATCACAGTGAAAAATACAAAGAAAAGGGAAACATGAGTAGTATAGATGCAGAAATCCTAGCAGTCATCTACGGTTTGAATAGTTTTAAATTATATATTATCAATAAGAAAGAAATTCTAGTAAGAACTGACTGCGAAGCTATTGTAAAATTCCACCAGAAAATAGAAGGAAAAAATAGTAGTAAAAGAAGATGGCTAAATTTTTTAGATGCTACATCAATATACAATATATCTTTAGAACATATAAAAGGAAAAGATAATTCCTTAGCAGATCAATTAAGCAGACTTATGAAAACTAACTATTTATTTTCAGAATGAGTACAGGCAAGAACCAAGACAAAGACAAGGCGTCTAGCTCAAGTAACATTGGGCAAAATGACAAAGATATATATTTACAGACATTACTGGGAAACACCTTGTTTCGACCTCAGACAAGATTAGAAGATGCAAGGATAAATACTCCTATGGAAAGACTATATTTCGGAAAACAGAATCTAATATTTTATCCTCCGTCTAATCTAAGTTTCAGAGTAAAACCAGAAACAAAAATAGATAAACATCAAAGATGTTTGATAGACAATCTATGGATAGCATACAACAAAATTCTGAGAGATAATAGCTATTTTATTTCAGTATTAAACTCAGTGAGTTATTATTTTACAGAGAAAAATGAAGACAAAAGGTTTAAATTCTTTGTAGTAGTTCAAGGAAAGCTAGCAGGCATCTTCCAGACTTGGATCGAGGTAATAGATTCAATTAAAGACTTTCCTACCCCACTTTTCAAAGGTTTCAACGATTTAAATGAAGCACTAGACTATGCTAGAGGAACTCTTGGGCCAAATTATTTCATAAGCCCAGCTTTAAGACAGACTACAAGACCTTTCATGCAATACAATATTCAAAAGGACACTGACAAGATAATTTTCTGCGACCATTGTTCTTCAATGACTGAAGGGTTCAAAAGACTAAACCAGACGATTGAGAAACTAGAGACTGAGAAAAGAAAAATGACTCAACATATCCAATCATTACAAGAAAGAATACGGTTTATACTTGGAAATACAAATCAAATCATACCATTACAAATACAAGACTATCCAAAAATACCAAGGAGTTCTCCATCTCATTACAAAATGGATAAGACGGGTGTACATTCCCCAACGAATGTAGAAAGAGATATTGTATCAGCTAAAGGTACAACTAGTCCCGTTCAAACAGTAGCGGGTAAAGACTCATCAAATCCGTTGATGGCTGACACTTTGCCAAAAAGTGTAAGGATTCTACCAACAAGTTTCAATACGGTGGCAGAGACAAGCAAAAATACTAAGGGATTCTTACAAAAAAGAAAAAAAAAAGAATAGAAAAATAATACAAAGTTCCCTTTGCAAGCTACTTAAAGAAAAAACTAAGGAGATTGTAGAAGAAAAAATTATAAAAGAGAACCTAAATCCAGAGCCGGAACTAGCAGATCCTGATCCTGAAGACACCGGGAGTAGAAGTAATGAGAACGATCTATCAATAGATCAATTTACTCAACACTACGACCCAAATGAAGACGATGATTCGGGAATGAGTTTCGATTCCGAAACTCTACACAACCTAGATACCTAAAAAATATGGATACGTAAGCAATGATGTCAACAAAAGAAGACAAAAAGAAAATGTAAGCAATGACATCACAAGTCACTACTATAAAGAAGACTCCACTACCCATAAAGAAGACTCCACTACCAAAAGAAGACAAAAGAAGGATAATTAAATCTTGAAAGTTTTTCAAACCCATGTGACTATGGGGCCCAAAGAGCACCAAAAGGAAAGATTATTTCAACATATGAAATCCGAATTTCAAATTCGAATTTTCTCCTATAAATAGAGACCATTTGAAAGAAGAGAAGGTAGAGCGAAGAGTAAGCAAAGCATTCAGCAAAGATTAAGAGTTAGTAAGAGTTATTTTACATATTCCCTTTCCCTTCAAAAAAAAAAGTGTGAGTGTTTGTGTACAAAGAATGTGAGTGTTTATTTTCTGCAAGTAGTTGCAAGGTCACCCGGGGACTCCCGAAAGGGAAACCTCATTCCGACCACTATCATGTAAGTAGTTATCAGTTTTCTAGATCTAGTGAGTTTCTCCCTATATTATGTATTTATTGTTATTATGTATAATATGATGTTTATATTATTATAATGTTCATATACTGTTTATGTTCATATAATGTTTATTTTACTCTTAGTAAATGGTTAGTTCATTATCTTTTTAGTAACCTCGATGGATTAACCTGTAAATACCTAGGGAAGGTGAAAGTCCGCCATGGTCATGGAACCAATAGGACTGTGTATCCCAGGGTGTGGTTAAAGAAGCAGGTGCTAAGAACATAGGCTAAGGAAAAGAGATGAACAGAGTAAAAAAAAAAGTAATTTTGGGAGAAATTACATAGATTTAGTAACAGAAAACTATTAAACTAGATAGCGGAGCAGGAAGAGGGAGTACTGAGTAGGACTTTACAACATCATCTACAAACGCATCCTATTTCAAGAAATATAACTTAAGTTTATTGGAAAATCTTTTTGTATTATATTTTTTCTAATTTATATGTGGATTTATAAAAATCTGCACATGTATTCAAAAAACTTATTTGAGCATTACTAACATAATGCTTGTATACGTTGGAAGATCCGTCCATTTGCATGGCGCTTTGTGGCTCTGGAAATTCCTTTATTATATCTAGAGGCAGGATACTTCTATTTATTATACTTTTTGTACATCCGGAGTCTACTAGAGCTAAAGTTTCTATTTTGTAGTCTTGAATTCTTATTCTTGTTAATATTTTGATAGTATTAATTTTCTTGTCTTCATTACAAATTAATCCCTAAATGATTTAGTCTTCTTTTTCATTTAAGAGCTCGATTTCTTCTTCTGGCGTTGTATTTTGGTTGTTTTCTTCTTCTATTTTTTCTTTTCCCTTTTCTAATTTACTTATTCTATTTTCTAAATTATCAATCCTTTTTTCTAAGGATACTAGTGGTTTTTCTTTTGTATTTATCGTTTGGTCTATAACGTTGATGTTAAATATCTTGTCGATGCACATAAGACATCCTTCTATATAGCAATTTGTACATTTAGCTCTTCTGTCTTTACTAGGGTATCCTGTGCAATTAAAGCATTTTTGGCTATCTAACCCTTTTCCTTTGGAGAATTGGTGATCGCATTGTATATTAACAAATGTAAAATCTTTGATGTCCAAGTCTAACATTTCTAATCCTATTTCGTTTATTAAAGTTTCTTCTTCTGAATCAGACGAGTCTTGTTGTCTTCCTTCTATAGCATCTATGCTTATTACTGAATATATGTTCTCATTATTTGACATGTATTCGTCAACATTTATTAGGGTTTCTTGGAAATCTTCTATAAGTTGAGCATTTCTTGTTCTACTATTATTTCTTTCTGGACAAGTATTAGCTAGATGTTCTTCACTTCCGCATGTAAAACAAGATAGTCGATTTTTATAAACTCTGTTATTATTATGCTTCGAATTCACAAGTGTATTCTTGAATATAACTCATTTTGCAGATTTGCAATAGTATTATTTAGTTATGACATAAGTTTTTATTCTTTGATGCGTATCAATATATATATATATATATATATATATATATATTTTCATTTGTTTTGTATCTTGCAACTTTGATGTCCTTTTCTTACAATCCTGCATCAGGTACTTGATCATTTGAGCCGAGGATTATTGGAAATTATTTTTTTATCACGTAAAAATAAGTAATACAAGATCTACATACATCCTACCATTCTAGACCCTACTTAGCTTATAGAATTGAGAAAAGACATAAAGTGACACCTGAAGTTGTCTCGAATTTTCAAAAAGACACCTTAACTTTGCGGGCGTCCTATTACCCCATAAAACATTTCAGAATCACTTTTTACACAATCTGCATTCTCAGTACTTGAGCGTGAATCTCACCCCAATTAAGAATATAATTACATATTTTTTCCAATCTATTTAGTAGAAATTGGATAAAAGCATGACTCATTCACATTTTAATCATGACCCGCTCCATTTAATCCTAAATCCCTTTTAGATTTTCACTCCACTCTCTCTCTTTGATGATCAAAACCCTAAAGCATTTCAATAGTCACAATAAATTTATTTTGCGAAGATAATTTCTTGAATTATGGAGTCAAAACGAAGAAGTGAAGTCTCACATGTTAATTGTTTCTTGATTTGAATGCAAATTTTGGTTTAAAAATGTTCTTTTTAGGGAAAAGGGTCTGAATATAGTTCAACTTTGGCCGAAATTGTTGTTACGATACCAAACTTTATGGAGGATCTTTTACCCCCTGCACTATTTAATAGTGTATTTTAAAGGTTTATATGTGTCCACGTGGACACGTTACTATTTATAATTATGCAATATTTATGATGTCCATGTGGACACATATATACCTTTAAAATACACTATTAAATAGTGCAGGGGGGTAAAAGGTCCTTTCCAAAGTTCGGTATCATAACAACAATTTCGGCCAAAGTTCGGATATATTTCAGACCTTTTTCTCTTCTTTTTATATAGTAGTGATTTTTTGTAAAATCATATTTATAGTGATTTATTGTTATTTTTTCTTCTTGTGTTATCTATTATTCATGTGTATGTAGTGTTAGCTTAGGACTGATTTGAGTTTGAATGTTTTTTCACTGATTTCATTTTGAAATTTGTTTGCAATTGCACTTTCAAGATTTACAAATTAGTTGATCTCATAACTTCTAAATAAAATAAAAGGAAGAAATTGAAGTTAGTAAAGCTAGATGATAATTTCATTGAGGATGGGGAATTTTTATTTTATTTTTATTTTTTAAAATGGAAAGCTCTTCAACATCTATCAATGGAGGTTTTGGAGAAGATGGAATGTGGGTCTTTTAATAAAGAAAAAAATTCAAATTGTCAGCGTCACGTGACATTTTTACATTGGTTTGGGGGTATATTTTTACTCCTCCACGCGCCTATCAAATGTGAGAACACAACTATTGTGAAAATGGATCAAACGTGTTTATTTATTGTGATTTGAAATAGTTCCACGGGGTAATAGGACACCCGCAAACTTTAGGCATTTTTTTGAAAATTCAACACAATTTCAGGTGTCATTTCATGTATTTTCTCTATAAAATTAAACTGAATATGTTATTATTATAAGAATATACAATAATTAAAAATATTGATAACATAATAAAATCAAGATCAAACATGATAGTAGGACACAAAATTTTGTTTAGATTAACGAAAAAGGATGATTCTTTAATTACCTGTTTTAGCCAAACTACAGATTGATGAAAGGATTATATATGTCTTCCTCTCTATTACATACCCTTTTATGATATAGCGAATCAAGGGTCAAGGACAACTATCACACATATCTATATATACTAGGGTTGGGAGGCCCGTGGCAAGCACGGGCCCAATAGTCAAAATATTATGCTTGTAAAAGTATTGTAATAATAATGAATCAAGGGTCAAGGCGTTTGTAGAACATAGATAATATCATATATTATATTAACATTAGAAATATTCAGAATATGTACAATAGACATCAATATGATGTCGAGTTGAACGATTCGCACATAGTAACTAATGGAATATAACCAAAATAATATACTACATGTTGCAGTATCATATTTAGAGAACACTGCAATTTGCCTGGCCATAGCTAATCTTCCGCATGAAATAAAGCAGAGCATAGGGAGAGTCATTCATTATATTATCCCTATCATAAGCAAAAGTGACAAAATGGTGTGAGGGAGTTCCTGCAATTAGACATTTTAAAGTATGTTAGAAAGTGCAAATATGGGAAGAGATAGCGAAGTTAATTTAATATAGGGCTGAAAAAGAAAGAAATGCATGGAATCAGCATAAAAGCGATAGATTTGCTGTTGAATCTGTCTGAGGTTAGGTAGTAGACAGAAACCTCGTTCCTTTTTTTTGGTATTGATAACTCTCTATTATAGTGTATGACATCATATGAAAGTAGAATAAGAAAAATGTAGACGAATGTATGCAGTGCAAGTTATGCAGAAAAACATGTAAGTAGGCTTATATTGGAGTGTGAAGTCATAAACATTAACGAAACAGCAAAAGGAGGCTACAATTTTATGCTATCACAAACACACAGGAGACATAAGGATTTCTGTCAGTGGGCTTATGTGTTTTAGTGTTGAAAGGTAGTTTGATTGGATGTGAGTTCAGTTGTTGCAAGGAGTACAAAGAAGAAGGAGTAAACAATTCCTGTCACTGTGCAAAAGAGCTGCTGCTAACTGTGAAGTAATAAAGTTGGTGAATTGTTGTAACTGAAATAAGCTAATTGAACAGTCAACATGAGATGAAGAATTAGAAAGAAAATGTTAACCATTTGATTTGAGCGTGGATATGAACATGGATAGACATATTTTAGCCCTGAATGAATGTGAGACCTTGCAATGTTATGTCAGACATAAACAGAAGGAAATTGTGTAATTTGAAAGGAGATAAGAGCAAGTGTGAAAGCAGCGGTATAACAGAAGTATCACACTTACAATGTTTTACAGGAACCATATGGATACGTGTATAAAAGAAAGCAAACTACAGCTAAAAGTAGAGGCTTTTAGCAGCCAATTTTTAATTAATTGTAAATATGTAGAATTGGTAATCATTCTGAGGTATAGTTTGGTGTGAAAATGAGATGTAGACTGACCTTTTAGACCTTTTTGCTTGGTGTGGGTGGTTCAAATTTTGGCGGTGCATTTGAAGAACCAGCTGCAGTAGTTGTTGCCATCACTTCTACCTCACTTATTTCCAGAGGTTTTATCTTTTTAGAAGTCCTATCAGTGGTGCTGTGTGGAGCATGTTGTTTTTCCATGTAGGAAAGAATGGACAAAGTTGCATGTGTGGTATTTGAGCTGGCCCAAGATGACTTCCTTAGCTGAATTTCGAATAATTTGTCCGACAACATCTCATGGACATGATCAAGAGACAATGATTGTCGCTGTAAATATAACAAGTTAGAACAAACAGTTTAGAACAAATCATATGTGGTAAACTGTTTGTGCTGAAGATATGTGGTATTATGAGAATAAGTGTGTACAAGTAGCCAGTGGGAATGAGAGATAACCTTAGTGCAAGTTATGTCAAATATGTCTTTTGCTGTCATGGACAGAAATTTTTCTCCTAATTCAGCAGAGATAGATGTTGTGGTTGTACCAGTATTGTCAATAAGATCAATTTGGAAGCTACAGCTGAAATGAAGGGAAGTTTCAAATATGTTTATACTATACGGTATATTTTGTAGAAAGTGTAATTTAGAGGGCAAAAGTATATTACCGAGGCACTAAGGCTGTTGTCCGATTGCATTTTGGACATTCAAAATCCTTTCTATCCTTTGTCCGCTTCTTTTGTTTGCATCCTGAGCATTCAAGCACACAAAAGTCTTGGAATTCATCTAATACGGCCATCTGTGCCTCAACATAGAAGACTCCCATCTGTGGGAAGTTTTGATTATTTAGGCAAAGCTACAGAATGAGAAACTGAATAAGGATACTCTCAAATGAGCAGGTTCAAGTATGACTTACAGAAGGTGCTAATGAGATTTCTGCGATAGAGAGAAGTTGTTGCGCAGTAGTACTGACTATCATGGGAGCAATAGATGAGCTAGTTGAGGTTTTGTCTGATGGACAACTTAACAGCATAGTTTTGTTTTCTTTTGCCCTATTGTTAGAACATATAATATGTTTAGTAGGTTCTTTAGATGTAATTTAAAGCTGTAGAATAAATATGAAATGTGAGTACCAGTTCATGAGTGCCACTGCCTATGGGTAATTCGGATTCACACGTACTGTGGAGTTGTACCTAGTCTGCAGTGACAACCCTGTATAACACATAGGGTGTATATTGTTTTGTTATTATATTAAATTACGTTGGTAAGAAGTTGACTGTATACGTACCTTGGTAAGTAGAGATTCCTATACTCCTTCCGAGGATTACAAGCAGATCTGCCTTTGTTGCCATTTTAGACGCAATTTCATGTCCTTCTATTTCTCCAAAATCCTCCCATAGAGTGAAGAGAAACTGATTTTTCCTGACAGTGTGAGAGCATAATGACAGACGTGTAAGTACTAAGATAATGGTTAGAGGATAATTGATAATGTCAACATAG
The DNA here is from genome assembly GCA_036250505.1 of Solanum acaule. Taxonomy (NCBI): domain Eukaryota; kingdom Viridiplantae; phylum Streptophyta; class Magnoliopsida; order Solanales; family Solanaceae; genus Solanum; species Solanum acaule. Next base: position 36,639 of record JAJOOR010006681.1, on the reverse strand, counting down.
TAAGGGAAAAAGTGGTTACTGATTCGAAATATTTGCAGAAAAGGGGAAAATAGAATGACAAATGTTATACTTACTGATTGTCACAAAGGGTAATTTCTCGACACCTATGATGATTGCGACCGGCGTTTTTTTGAGGACCACAACGAAGAACAATTGCCAGTATATCTGCGTATATAACACATAATGAATTGTTGCAAGTCTTCTGCAGCAGTGCAGATGTATATTTCAGTCTGATAATAGCTAGTACGATGGATATACCTATTTCAGCAGTAGAATCAACCATTAGATGAGGAATACGATCAAAGCTTGTGATATTTAGCTTCGTTGGCGGTGGAAGTGGTTTTTCAACTTCATGAGATGGTTTGATTTGTTCAATTACTGTTTCTTTGTCAAGAATCCAGTAAAATTTATGTATTGGCTTGCCGTATGAAGTGGGAGAGACTTTCACTCTTGTAGTAGAGATCAGGTAGGTATGGAGGAGTTTAAGCTTATCTGCATACTGCTCAATTTCATCAGTGTACATAACAGCCTTAATTTTCCATTCCTGAAAGTAGGAGGTATAGAAAGTTGAGATTAAGTAAGTTGAGAGGAAAAGAACAATAGTGATAACATAAAATATCTATGAAAGAATGAATAGTATTGAAAGCATTAAATATGAGCCATCAAACAGGAAACTGATAAGGGAGGCTATTAGTTTGGGTTTTACATTTGCAATATGAGTACAAATGTAATACCATAGTAATTGACGCCCAACTAATAACTGTAATTTTGTAAAATTTTATTTTCTGTGTTGGTGATAAGCAGAATCTGCAAGAAAAATTCAAAATGGGAAGAGGGAAAAGATGAAAAGGGAAGAAATAGTACCTGAGAAATGGAGCAAAATTTGTTGTTGAATGAAAGGCTATTAAATTTGTCTTGTATCAGTAATATATATGTATTTAAGGGTAATATTATATAAAAAATGAAAACATATATAATATCTAATTATATATATATATATATATATATATATATATATATAAATGTATTTCCTTACCCTTATCTAATATCTAATTAGTTATTTTTATTTATTTTACAAATATAGAAATTATAAAGGACAAAAAAACTACATGTGTCTTGTTAGAAATTCATGGGGATTTGGTTGCCAATGAAATTGTGCCAAAAAAGGCAGAAAATCAGTACAGTTGGTAGTCAGAAAAGGGACAAAATGATTACATTTGACTACCCACTGTAATGATTTTGTCTGTTTTTTGGCATTATTTCATTGGCAACCAAAATTCCATGAATTTGTATGAAGACAGTTGTAGTTTAATTGTTCTTTCTAAATAAGGATAAAAAATATTTATGTATCTATCTATCTATCTATGTATGTATATATATATAATATACACAGAGAGACAGACACATGAAATGATGTGTCATCTGGTTAGTATTGTAGGAAAAATAATAAGTTGACAAACACACACAAATTACTATTGCTCTATTGGTATAACAAAAATAATGTAATTTAGATTGTTCATTTGCAATATATGTTGAACAATGGATCTAAAAACATTTAGAAATTGAGTAAATCATTAGTGCTAACCTGAGATACCATTGTTTGAATTGTTGCTTTAAGAGATTGAATAAGTTGTTGTGCGTTTGACTTTAGCAGGAAACATGTATATGCCTTATGCAGTACTCCTTCAGTGGGAAGAAAGTTTGTAATATTAGTTGAGAAATGTTTAAAACAAATAAAGCGTGAAAGGGATTTTGAAAAGAAATAGTAAATTCTGGTACCTGGTGCAGTATTGGTACTTCAGTATGTACATTAGTGATGAGGTGCCAGCTGATTGAAGCAGTGTGTACAATGTGATTGTTGCAGCACTTTGGTGATGTTCCTATAGATTCTTATTATCTTCATGGTAAGAAGTTGAGCAAGCACATTGATCTTTTGTCCAAATAGAAAACGGTTGACCTACAATGGAAGATAAAGTATGTGGTTTAGGATATATATATGTCTGTCTTGTCAAAATTAGGAAGAAGAAGAAGTTAAAAGCTGCAATGCAAATAACACAATGTATGGTCTAATTGACTGTGTTCTGTAAATATATATGAACTATCTCTTTCAACTGATGACATATGAAACACAGAAGAGTAGAGAAAGCTAGTGTTTACAATGAACATGTGTGCTATAGTCTTAAATTATAAGGAAAGTAAATACTTGAAATATATAATATGACAGTGCAAAAAATTTATGTAAAATTAGATATTATATAGCTTTGAGTAATGAATATTTTCACTGCCTTTACTACATGTGAAACTTGAATGATACTCCTTGTAGCTTTCTCCTATAGTAAGGGAAATTTATTAATGTGTATTTTCACATTATTAGGGACTTTAAATGTGAATGATTTGAGCCTATATGATTACAGGCAGAATTAAGTATACTAAGTGGAACAAGCTCTGGCATTGAGATGTCAATGTAACAGGTGATGGTTTATTCTGAAGGAAGACAGTAGATTGCGGTGGAGTTGTACTTTGACAGCCAGAGTCAATCTTTGTAAAATGGACAGCAGCAACATTTTGGGGAAGAGCATGTGTTTGAGCAGAGTATTCTGGTTGTGGTAGTGCCAGAAGACATACCGGTTTTTCAGCTGTTATTTCATAGTAAGAAATTAGGTTTCTCCTTTTTTTGGCATTCTTTTTGGTAGTACCTGTTTGTTCAGGCAGGATTGCATTCATTTTCTGTTTAATGCTAGACATCTGAGGGCAAGTATTTAGCAAAGTTATTTTATTGAAGGTAATATGTTGGTGTTGAATTAGGGTCAGACAACACAGAATAACATAGTACAATGTAGACTGAAGACTACAGCACAACAGAAATAGAGGTAAAAAAACTATAGAGTAGGAAAATGCAGAAACTTACATTTGTCAATCAGAAGTTTGTTCTCTATTTCAGCAGCTGAAGAAGTGTGAGTTTGAAAATCCTACATAAGGTGTAGCAAGTATGCAGTGTATTAGTTAAAAGTATGCAAAAGCGACGATTCAAATGAAGATTGCATTTTTCAGACCACTGTAATTAACTAAAAGGTCAAATGACAGGCTACGAAGAGTAGAGCTTATATTAAAAGGCACATATGTGGTAAAGACGCAAATAGCAGCTGTGTGTGAGGGTCAAGCATACATGTGGTTAATACATTAAGTAAAGTTGTTGGATATTTGGATAATTCCCAAAGTTAACTGTCTCTTTACTGTAGAGGACCTGGAGAAAGAAGATTGTCTCGTTGTTTCAGCTAGAATACTGTAGTTTATTGTGGAAATTAAGAAGTTGTTCTTTCATGTAGAATTATCTTTCATTCACCTATTGACTACATATTTGTTATGGACATCAGGAATGTAGAAATCTGAGAAGTAGTAAGACATAGAGTGGAGTTTTGTTGTAGTTTGATACGACATATATACTGTAAATCAATACTAACTAAGCGAACTAACGAAAAAATTGACTGACATTTGCACATTAGTACAGGGAACTGGTACAGTATATTACTTTGAATTTTTTAGAGGGCATTACCTTTATATCATATAACCCATTTAGGTATAATTACATTTGATAAGAGCCCTTTTGTTCCGATTGAAATGAATATAAAGAGTAGAAGACAATGAGCCAATATGCAGTAAGATTTGCCTATGTAAAAGGACACGAACTTAGTAGGTAATTTACTCCTAACAAGGTAGACACTTTTCTCATCACAACAATTGCTTTGACTTGATGATTTTATAATATGTCTATGTCATTGATTGCACTTTGTATAATTAAGAAGTCATTTAATTTGATAAGAACTACAACAGAGCAAAGAGAGATCAAACTAATTGTCGAGGAAAGAGAGGAAAATGAGCACGACAAAGGCACGCAGCATACCTTTGTTAGGTTGGAAGATCGATGAACTCGAAAGAAGGTTTGCATATTCATAGATGTAAAGGAAGAAAGAAATAACAGGTGGCAGCTGCAATGGAGGTACCTAATAGGTGTTAACAGAAGAGAACCTTGAGTTGTTGCAATGTTTAAACGACGCAGAAACCGAAAAGGCAAAAAAGAAGTGGCCTTCATTTTTTATCTATTTACAGAAGTAGCCTTAAATGTACAGGTGTAAGCAATTTATTGATTTGGTTGAACTAAGGAAAGCCTGACTTATTAAGAGTGGCAATTTACTCCTAACAAGCTAGAGACTTTTGTCATAATAACAATTGTTTTGAGTTGATGATTTTATAATATGTGTATGTCATTGATTGCACTATGTATAATTAAGAAGTCATTTAATTTGATAAGAACTACAACAGAGGAAACAGAGATGTAACTAATTGTCCAGGAAAGAGAGGAAAATGAGCAGAGCAAAGGCAGGCAGCATACCTTTGTTAGCTTGGAAGATCAATGAACTCCAAAGAAGCTTTGCATATTCAGACAGAATATGCCTAAGGAAAAAGAAGTATGTACCTTTTATGGAAGTCAGAGAGTTAGTTAAGTTATTCTTCAGACTTTATTTGCCTCGGTGGGACCATGTAGTCTATCAGTTAATTGATCACGTTGTTGATATAAATGATGGATCTTGTTGTGCCCTTCTTGTGCAGTAGAGTAGATCAGGAGGACTGCACGATGATATGTGCTTTGCTTGTGAAATTGCAGTCATATGGATGGAGAATGAATTGAGACAAAAGGAAGAGCAGTTATTTTGTACGTAGCAAGTTAGCATGAGAACTAACGTTGTGAGTAAATGACATGGAACTAAAATGTACCTTCTACTCCTCTCTGTACTTGAGTTCATTTGCTGCCTTTTGAGCACTAAGAAATTGACAATTCTAATCCCCAAACGTGTAAATTTGGTACAATAATTTTAACAGGTTGAGAGAGCAACTGAAAAGGCTACTTTGCGTTGACCTTTGAATTAATGTTATGTTATACCAGGTAAAGACCCTATGCCCTTCCACTAAGGTGAAGCTGCAATGAAGTATGGTTGATAAAGTTTGTTAAATGAACAATAATAAATTCTATAGAGAATGAAGACGTCGTTTACTTTGCAATTAATGTTATGTGATACAAGGCAAAGACCCTATGCTCTTCCATTAAGGTGAAGCTGCAATGAAGTATGGTTGGTAAAGTTTGTTAAATGAACAATAATAAATTCTATACAGAATGAAGACGTTTTGACTCTTCTGTTGATACACTGTGCAACATATAGAAGCAAATATCTTGGTCAAGTTACACACGAAAAGGATTGATATTGCGAAGACAGAAGCAAAAGGATTGATATTCTGACTTGTCAAAGAGAAAGAAGTTGAGATATGGGTTCAATGCCACAATTAAGAATAGAAATGTAACAATAAGCATCAGAAATCATGTGTACCTGTTTGCTCTGAATGGCGTCTTTAATATTTTATGTTGGAAACATTGGTATTCAGTTGAGCAGAATGACCAGCAGAAGGCATGGGATGAAATGTGTGGACATGAGGACAATTAACCACATTCATTTTTGTAGAAATGTAGTCCGTGTTACCACTGCCTGCAACTAGAGTGATGTCACCATGTTAATTGTAGAGTTTGAAAAAAAAAACAAAGGAATAGAAACGACATCCAGTGCAGACAATTACCATATCAGTGTCTATGACATTCTCAGTTCCACATAAATACTTAAAGAGTTAGGTTTAGGTCCAAAGGCAAGGAAAAATTAGAATCTGCATGCATAGATAAGTAAAGCTTAGGCATAGCAGAAAAAGCATCAGTCAATAACTGTAACTCCCTAATGAAAATTGAAAACCATAGACGAATTGAGTACAGAACTGTAAAAAAAAAGGTCAAGAAGATACATATAAGCATAATAATACCTTCATCTCTTCATTTACCACTAGCATTTCCATTTCCATTTGCAGTTGAATCAACTGATGGAGGCGCAGGAGGTGACAATTGCTTTTGTTAAAGATGTCGATCAACAGCAGAAGCTTTACTATTCACTTATACAACATCATCATCCTCGGCTTCCAAATCGTGTAGCATTTTTTGGATCACTGAGACATCCACAGCACATTTTTTACCAGCTTGTTCCTCCTAAAGTGATACTGTACTTTCAAACTATTTGAACTTTTCCAAATACAACTTAAGTTTTGCCTCAACTTTAGCTTCTTCCTTTTTTAGTTGTTGATTTTTCCGCTGCATATCCTTCAGTCGATGGAGAATCAATTGAAGGATATGTAGAGGAAAAATGAGGAGCTAAAAAATGAAAAAGCTGAAGTTGAGGCAAAACTGAAGTTGTATTCAATATGAAATAAGTTAGAACTACATATGGGACAAATGAAACGAATCATTAATTATAGTAGGTGAAATATTTTCTTTGCTTTTGCTAATGAATTTGTTTGGACAAGTATTGAGGCAAAAGAAAGCGAAGACATATAAAAGCTGTAAATACCAAACATGTGGGGATACAACATATGTGACAAATGACAATATGTTTAACTAGGAAATTTGAGGTGGTATTCCTCCCATAATGTGAATGAACGAACAAAAATATTCCATCCAAATAGTATAACGTATTGATGGAATGAATTGAAGCGGCTAACATGAGAAGAAGAATGCAGAGCAAGTAATACATTTCCATCCTGTTAAGCATAGTGAATATTGAGACACAGTAAGTACAAAAGATCGAACAATTTCATCTTCTATAATAGATTTTTGCAACAAACAATAGACATCATCAAATGTATTTAAAAACACAGTTGGTCTATGTTTAGGTTCAGAAGCTTCCTTGAAAGTATGGAATATCATTTTGCTTTTACCTATGTGTCCAGCCCAGTCTCTAATAAGTTGAATCTTCGCAGATGGATAATAATTACGTTACCTTATGAAGTTCTATAAGTCAACAGAATACCTCGTTGGTAGATTAGTTTTTGGATTGAACAGCATTCTAAATCAGGTTATGTGAAATAAGTTGTTTGTATAGTATGAAAGATATGTTAAATGACATGAAGAATGAATTAGGTACGAAGGAGACTGTTCCCTAGAACTGTTTAGTTACCTTTGCAATCTATCTGAAAATGTATTCTAATGACTTCTTCACTTAAGAAGATACCATTTTTACTCAATCTACAAACGTCCAAGGTCCAACTCTTACTCAATCTTACTTGTTTTAATCAAAAGTCAAAAAGTTATGAAGAAATTTTTTTTGTCATACCAAGTCCTACACCGGTACAATTAGTACATGTCAGCTACTTTAATACCCAATCCAACAGCAGAAATTGATTTCCTAAATAAAACATTTGAATTAAAACGGAAAGTATTTTCCAGAAAAAAACATTATCTTTGAAACTAACTAACATGAAAAAATGAAGCTTGAGCAATTGAATTGAAGGTTATTGTAAATCATCAACGAAAATGAAAATTGGAGGGAACCTTGACCTGTAGATCGGGAGAGCGGTGGTCATCCAATCAACCGGGCCCTCATTTGATATTGCAGGCTAAAATCAGTGGAATTTTGGACCCGATTATACTATACGTTAGGGTTTCCGTCAAAGCTGGCACTGCAAACGTGTAAATTTCGCTTAAACGATAAAGAAAAACCTGCGTAGGTCATCCGAAAGAAATAGAAATCTTCAGGAAACCTTGATAGACAGATTTTAACCCTGTAGACAAACAGAAAACACTAAGCAGCAGATGGATTCACCATTGAAGAGGTGAGAAGTAGGAGGAAGAGTTGAGAGACTTTACGAAAGAGGACAGAAACTTAAAGCATGAAGAAATAGCTGCGCAGCTCGTCCGAAACAAACAGAGATCTTCAGCAAAGCTTCAGAGAGAGATTTAAAGTGTGTAGACAAAGAGGAAATACTAAGGAGCAGACGAATTCGCCATTGAAGAGATCAGAAGTAGAAGGAAGAGTTGAGAGAATAGTGCGACTGTAGGAAGGAGGCGAGAAATTAGGGTTAGAAATCTGTCTGAATATAGGAAGAAAGTTCTAGAGAAAGTGTCTTTATTTATTGATGTACAATTAGTACTACCATTAGTACAATGCAAAGATGCAGTGTTGGTCCTTTGTAAAATGTACAATTACTACTGCCTTTAGTACAATGAAATAATGCAGTGTTGGTCCTTTTTAAGTCTCACTTCTACATAAGGGTAATATATATATAAAGGAGAAGCATAGAGAAGGTGATGTGGCACCTCTCTATGATCTCCATTGTTATTTTTCTTTTTTCTCTTTTTTAACCTTTTTTCATATTTAAAATAATTATTTTACTGTGAAGTATTATTTAATTTATCATAAATAAATATTATATTAATGAAGGAGCATTTATGTATAACAAAGCCTCTTCACATGCCAATTTATAGAAATATTTTTTTATTATATCAAAAAGAAAAATGGCAATTACTATTCCTCCATTATTTTATTCTTTAATGTACAAAATTGAATGTCTCAAAATTTACTACTTCACTCAATTCTCATAATTTGAAAACCTAAAAGTCTCAAAATTGAATGTCTAAAAATTTACTACTCCACTAAATTCTCTTAATTTGGAAAACCAAAAGTCTCATCAGTTTTTTTTTTTTTTTTTTTTGTAGGTTCTAATTTATATATAAGAAATAGGAAAAAATATTACTCTATGCTTGCTTTGATAGTATGATAAACAAATATAAAAAAGGTTGGACGAAAGGAAATAGATCAATGGAAGATGAGAAAGAATCGTAATCCACTGATCAGTAAGTAAGACTATGTGGAGCAAATATTTATATTTTTATTTTTTAATTTATTTTTTGGTGTAAGCAAATGTACATATTCATTAGAGTTTAATTACCAAAATATTATTCTATGCTTGCTTTGATGGTATGATAAACAAATATAAAAAAGGTTGGAGGAAAGGAAATAGATCAATGGAAAATGAGGAAGAATTGTAATCCACTGATCGGTAAGTAAAACTATGTGGAGCAAATATTTATTTTTATTTTTTTGGTGTAAGCAAATGTACATAATCATTAGAGTTTAATTACCAAAATATTACTCTATGCTTGCTTTGATGGTATGATATACAAATATAAGAAAGGTTGAAGGAAAGAAAAGAGATCAATGAAAGATGAGGAAAAATCGTAATCCTCTTGACTGATTGGTAAGTAAAATTATGTGGAGCAAATATTTATTTTTAGTTTTTAATTATTTTTTGTGTGTAAGCAAATGTACATATTTATTAGAGTTTAATTACCAAAATATTACTCTATGCTTGTTTTGATGATATGATATACAAATATAAGAAGGGTTGAAGGAAAGGAAATAAATCAATGAAAGATGAGGAAAAATCTTATTCCTCTTGACTGATCGGTAAGTAAAATTATGTGGAGTAAATATTTATATTTAGTTTTTGATTTATTTTTTTGGTGTAAGCAAATGTACATATTCATTAGAGTTTAATTACCATGTTTGATTTCATAATTATCTTTTGTAAAGGTAAGAACTTGAGCATGGACATTTTGCTCTAACTTTTAGTTTTTCTTGATTTCCAAATTCAAAAGATAGGATTTCCTATTTTATTTACGAGTATGATTTATCTATTTATTTACTTTAATCATACACATATTAATTAGATATGTCATATTTCTTAATTTGAGTGATAAATAATTATTTATTATTCTTTAGTTTTTTTTCAGTTTTACGTCATAAGAGTAATTTATTTTTCATATTGTAGATGGAATAGCTTGAATTCTTTATTTCTTGAAATGTCTTAAATATTGCTTTTATATGTGATTTTTCGTGATTTTTGAGTTATCCTCTTTTTATTTTCTTATATATGATGAATTCATAGGAAAGGATGATATAGTGTTGAAAAGAATGAGAAACTATTTCACGCAAAATACAGAATTATGGAGATTTATTTGATTATTTTGGATGAGGGGCGAGATTGAATAAGATAAGATAAAAATGAAGAAAAAAATATTGCATACATGAGTTTTATATTTTAATTCATCACGTGTGTATAGTACTAATTTTTTTTTCTTATTTCTAATATTTTCTTTTAAAAAATAAGAAATAAAAAAAAATCATCTAGCTAGCTACAAAAAAGTCAAGTTAAAAAAAAGGGTAGAATTAAGTATATCCAAAAATAGAGAAGTTACTCAATATATATTATTTATTACTAAAACTCAAGATTTCTAAAATTTGTATTAGAACAATGAAATATATCTTTTTTTTATTTTCTATCTTCTTTTATAATGAAATAAAGTGACAACACCGAAACATACTAAAATCCACACAATAATAAATTAAAGTCCTATATTTCGATCATACTAAATAAACTGAAGTCCTATATCGGTCATACTATATTGAATTGTAAGAATAAATTTGTGGAAAAATGGAAAAGAATTTATAATAATATTGATATAATATTCTTTTTCTCTTTTTTTTTTTTCTTTTTTTCTGTTCTTTTGTCATCATTTTAAAATTTTGATTCACTCTCTAAATAATTACACCTTTAATGATTTTGTAATTCCTCAAGAGTTTAAGGATATTCATTATTCATTATTTCTATAATTGTTTTTTCATACTTAAAATAATTTAGAAATGATGACACAACTTTGTATCGAGTTGTTTGTTGAAATATTAATATCAAAGCTTTTCAATTTTATTATTATGAATTTGTAGGTTTATTTTTATTTGATTTGAAAAATAGTTAGTTATTCCTTCCTCTGCATTACTATTGACATTTGTTTCTGGTATTTTTCATATTTTAACTTGCACAAAATTTAAACACAAAATGAATACTTTTAAAAGAAGATTATGTGTCTAACATGTATGATCTTTTGTTATCATATCGAAAAACAATATGAAAGAAAGTTTAAGTTTAGTAGTTCCTCATATAAAATAATCATCGCTTATTTTAGAAAAGAGAAGAAATTATTTACCTTTTATTTGATAGTCAACGGTGGATAAAAAATTAAACAAAAAAATTATGTAAATTAGTTTTTTTTTCAAATATAAAACATCCTTATCCCTACAAAATAATTAATACTTTGTATCCTACAAACTGAAACAAATAAGATGATTGATATTTTTAAGTTTTAATCATATTTTTTCTCTCTCTTTTTTTATATGAACTAATTAATTAATTACAACAAAAAAATTGCATAATGAAAATGTAACATAAGCACTAACTCCAAATGGATTAATGCAACATTATGCCAATATAATGAGACTCTAAATGAGAGTAAAGAATGCCATATGATGCCCTGAACGAACAAAAAATACTATTGAAGTGGCAACGTAGAGATGCATATTATTATAATATTAAAATGACATACTAACTTTGTGTCTCTCCTAACTTTGTACTCCAAAACATAGAGAAAACGAAAGAAAAATAAAAAAAATTTTGTTTGATTTATTAGATTAGGATAGATGGATCCTATTTAATTTGTGTTTTATTCATACTTAGAAATAAATGATAAAAGTACAAAAATATAAATCAACAATGACAAAAATATATGTTGTAAATTATATACACCGCATTAATTTTCTGCAAGTTTATTTCTCTCTTCACATACTTTTCAAAGAAAAAATAGTTTTTGGACTAATTTTTTTCTCACCTTTACTTTATTAATTAATATAATAAAACTCAAAAATAAAGAAACACATCCAATTAAGTGTTACTCTAATCCATTTAAATTTGAAAATGGATTAATGTGTTTCAAATATTCAAAATTTTAAAGGATCTCTTACTCTAATCTTATAAAAATATATTTAATGATGTTTTATTACCGTGGAAAGCGCGTACCTGTTAACTAGTTATAAAATAACCCTAATAATATACTTATCATCATATCATTTTATCATATCATCATCATATCATATCATATCATATATCATATATTACTAAAAGTGGGAAGCTCCTAACCTTAAAGTTGGATTACCATTTTGCCCTTTCACTTAATTAAAATAATTAAATGTCTAATTAAATAATAATATTTTAATTACATAATAACATAATTTAAATTTCAAGAGTTGTACTTTAATTCTTTAGTTATGACATTACAAATTTCTTTTGTTTTCTACTTCTTTTTAGTTTCCATATGTTAAAAAACTTTTCATATCCTTTTACCTTCTATAAAACCAATAGCTTTAGCCTTTGGCCTATTGTCAATTTATTATAACGCTTAGTTCTATAAAATGCTCAAAATTTGGTGTATGCACAACACTCTCTGGATAAATGTATATTTTTTTTATATTAGTTTCTTCAATTAAGTTTCCTTTAAGTTGTGTAGACCTCTATTTTGCTTTTAATAATTTTTGTTCTCTTTTGCTCTTTAAGTTGGGTAGACATCTTCAATCTTCAGATTTTGTTTTATATTAATTACGTGACTTATTTTGCTTGGTCTTCTTTTGAAATTCTTGCATCTGCTCAATGTTTTCCTTTTTATTTTTTTTTATTTTAAGAAATTTATATTAATTAACATAGAATACACGTGCAATGCACGTGTTCAAGAACTAGTATTACTATAAGCGGGAACAAAAAAAGTTAAAAGTTGAATTACGATTTTTCCCCTATTATAAATTAAAATGTTATAAAACATTTAACTATTTGATTTAAATATTAAACTATATCATTTTAATAAAAATGTTAATGACTTTTGCACTTTCTTAGATTAATTCCTAATTAAAATATCTAATTTAATAGTATTTATCATCTAATCTATATGTATATTAATCATATTATATTATATTATATCATCATATCATCATCATATCATACCATATTATATTAAAAGTGGAAAGACCAAACTGCAAAGTTGGATTTCCATTTTACCCCTACACTAATTTATTATTTTATTTATTAAAAACTAATAAATTAAATATTAAATGTTTCTAAAAAAAATTAAATGACCATTTTTCATTCACTAAATTACACTGTTCCTCTAATAACTTATGCTTCGAAACTAAATTATTACACAATCATTAATGTTTCAATTCACAAAAGTATTAATAACAAATAATTTTTAGGAATTTCAAAGGTTATTTTGAAATTTACAAGAAATTTAATATGGTTCATGTATTAGCAAAAAGTTACGTTATCCAAGAAAAACTGTTAATAGTCTCATGCATTTATATCATGATTTGCACTTGTCTATACACATTCTCTATATAAGTTTTGGATTATCCCTACATTTGTCATCTATAAGTATGAAAAATATTGGCATAAACAACATCATGTGATATACAAGGAATGGACAAGCTAAGATTTGAGGGATCAACTTCTTTAGGGATGAACAAAACATTATTTTTACTTTTTGTTAGAAGAACAAAGGTGAATGATCTTCAGGAAGGATATGTTTTTTTTAGTACATAGTTTCCTTCTTTGAATGTAAAATAAAGGGTCATGCATCAAAATATAAGATCATGACTCTTTACTAATATACTTGTGTGATGTAATTTGTAAAAAAAATTAATTATAATTTACTTGATATTTTTAATGATTAAATTATTGTACTATATTAATTGATAATAAAAGTTATTTAATTTGTTCTTATGAATTTATTAATTACTTATTTATGTTTATTTTTTATAAGGGGTCTGTAAGATAGAATATATAAAACTACATTTTTTATCATTTTTTTCTTAAGGGGTGTCCAAGATTGAAACAAAATGAATAATTTGAAATGGAGAAAGTATCATATAATTAAATTATTAATAATTTCTTTAATTCACGGAAGAAATAATGATATAAATGTTTATCCTTATTTATTTATCCTTTTGTCTCATTTTGAGAAAGGCAAATTCAATGTTTCAACTTTTGATATCGTTTCATATTTTAAGTTGTCACTCCGTTGATGCTATGTTTTTGCATTCTTAGCTATTTTTGAAAAAATTAATATATTATCCCTTAATAATAAAAAAAAATATTGATTATTATAATTGTTGCCTTCATTTTATTTTAATTAACTCTTAAGAAGTGACTATCAAATTCTTTTCATTTTCATCTTTCAACTTATTTTCTCTGAACTTTGTCTTGCAGGTAATTAACATAAGAGATAAGAATATACATATATTAATTTGTGTTTATAATTATAGTATTTCAAAAGTACTAAGTTTATCATCCAAGAGTAGATTCCAAATATTTGAACTATTTTTTGTTTGAAAATGAACAATATTCATGTAATTTAATTATAAAACTATTTTTAATACAATCATAATTTGAAACGTTTTATGTCAATTTAGATGAATACACGTATAACGTATATATATATATAAGGGCGCTAGAGAGCGGATCTAGCTTCAATTAATGAGTTTCTGATGATCCGTCTCATTACAGACTTCATTGAGTTGACACCTCTCTGACCAAGTTTTGATGATGACAAAGTGAACTAGATGAAATGAACCAAGTTCACAAACTGGAATGAGTGAACAGAGTAAAGAAAAAACAAGGGGGAATAAAACACTTATAAAAGGAAGAGGAATTCTCCTAAGGAAATAAGTCAAAACAAAGTGGAGAGTTGCTTTCCTGGTAGGACTTGACTAGAGTTTCATAAACTCCTATAAAAGGACAATTGAAACATGAGAATCACGACTTTTGCAATTCACAAATTGAGAGAATTTTGCAGCAAGAGCAAGTGACAACGCTGAAAGAGAGCAAGACAACATAAGAAAGAAGAACTAGAGTTATGTTTTCTTTCTAAAACTTAGTTTAATTTGTGTTATTTAAAATTAGAATCATTGTTTAGTGATAATTGTTCCAAGTGTGAAAGTGAGTTTGTGAGGTTTTGTAACAAGAAGTGAGTTTGACTTCTTGGAGGGTAAAGTTAACGATTATAGTTAATTGTTAACAATTTGAGTGAACTACTGAGATGAGGTACTAGAGTTAGTTCCTTTTTATCATAGAATTGTAATATGAAGTCGCTCTTTGAGATTAGTGAAGTTTGGTGAAATCCTACGATGTGTAGGCCATAGTTTTTCTTTCCTCGAGCAAGAAGGTTTTTCACGATAAATCTCTGTTTAGTTTGTTATGTTTTATATTTTCTATTTCAAAAAGAACATGATTCTAGTTTATGTGGTTTAGGTTTCATCACCTATCAATCACATAAAGTGCATAAATTTAATTATCACCCTACTTACAACTGAGTTCACGTTTATGAACTATCATCAACAGTGGCGGACGCAAGATTTTTATTCAAGGGGTTTGAATATAAAAAGTAAAATGCGAAAAGGTTGATTAAAAGGAGCGTAGCAGCGAAAGACAAGATTAATTTTAACTCGTTTTGTCATGTTCCATTTAATATTTCTTCCTACTTATGTCTTGCTTCATCGAACCTTTTTAAAATCTATTGTGCTTTTAGAAAAAAAAATACAGTAGTTATTTTTGAGTTGTAGCCAAACTTCTTTTCAAAAGCTGAAACATAACTTTCTCCAAAAGCACTTTTGAAAATTTTGGCCAAGCACAAATTTGATCTCTAATATTGACGAGAAATTTTTTTGAATTTATTAGCCAAACACAGAATGTTAATCTACAAAATATTTTTTTTGTGAAAACACTTCTGATAAAAAATACTCCTCAATCCTCATAATAACAATTTTAATAAATTTGGCCAAGCTATTAATTTTTTTGTTTTAATGTTTTAAACATATCTATTACTAGGAGCCTATTCTTATTCTATATTATATTCTTCGTAAAATGATATATAATTTTTTACATAATTTATATAAATATTATTTATGAAAAAAATTAAATGTTATATTAATTAATACTCCCTCAATCTCAATTTATGTGGCACTTTTCATTTTTTGAGAGTCAAATAATTTTAGTTTTGACCGAAAATTTGCGCATGGAATTTTCAAAATGAAATTTATATATTTATAAACTATGTAAAAAGTACAATAAGTCAAAATAATTGAAAATTCAAAATATTTAAAAGATATATAAAAAATTCATAGGTTAAAAAAGACTTGTTTGAATCTTGAAATTCAGAAAATGTCACATAAATTGAAACGAAGAGAATATCAACTTTTATTAATTCTCATCATACTTCAACTCAATTTCGTATAAGCTTTACTGATTTTGATAGGGATATTAACCTTTGTAAAATCAAATCAAACAACCTTTTGAAAGTTATGGGCTGGGCTTTGGGAAAAGACAAAATTAAAACTTATAACTAAAAGCTGTGGGGAAAGACAAAATTTAAGCTAAAATTAAATATAAGCGCGTAAAGCATGAATCGAACCTGGAACCTTGGAGTCATTCTGAACAACCTTGACCACTGAGCTACACATCACAGTTGTGTTGAGGGGGTTCATTTTAATATATATACTCACAAATAACAATTTTAACCTTATATATATGGTGTAATTTTTTAATCGAGGGGGTTCGAACCCCCTCCCATCCACCTAGGTCCGCCCCTGATCATCAAATCTGAAAATTTAAAACATCAATAATGTAACCCCATATTTTTCTATATAACAACACTCCTGATTGTTTTGTGATATAGAACACTTTTCTTCAGTTTGATCCTTTTTGTGGCTTTATTATATTGTTTATGAATTGAATTGAATGAATGGGTGATATAATATTTGAGGTGATCGGGTGCGTTTTAAAGAAATTTTATTTTATGAAAGTTTGTAAATGAGAAGTTTGACCAAAATTAATATTCTGAATTAATGAGTTTGGGTTCAAGTTTTGACAATTCCATTAGGGCCCAAAGGTGATTTATGACTGGGTCAAATTTTTAGCATGGATCCTAAGGGGCCGTGGAGTGGCTTGATCTATTCATTAGAATTCTAGTTGATTTAAAGATTTAGAGTTGAAGAATATCAACGTATGGTAAAGATTAGCTCATATCGATGGTTTGATAATTTCAACAGATTCATAATGCATTTTAGGAGTAGTTAACATGTTTGATTTGTATACGGTGGGTCTTGAATGAGTTTCAGGTATTAAAACAAAGATTGCATTACACCAAATTTTTTTTGGTATGCTGGTAATAGTGGTTTGTCTCTGTGTTCACTAGAGGACAATCATGATTATGTGCGTACAAGGAATTCAAAGTTGGGTTGAGGTTGTTCATCGCATTTGTAATCATAATATCATGTTTGCGAAGGTCTGGTTTGAGTCATCTAGTCACGATTGTGAGACCTGAGTTAGGAAAACTAATGCACAAACATAATTAAGAAGCTAGTTTGAAACCATTTTTCATAACTCAATTTCTTTGGAGTTAGAGACTTCAAATTTTGGAGATGTCAAGGGTTTTTTAATGATATGACTCAGGGTTAAGATATTTACTTCATTTTGGTATTTTCGTATTATTGCATCATTTGTGTATCACTATAATTCCTGTT
Organism: Solanum acaule; assembly: GCA_036250505.1. Taxonomy (NCBI): domain Eukaryota; kingdom Viridiplantae; phylum Streptophyta; class Magnoliopsida; order Solanales; family Solanaceae; genus Solanum; species Solanum acaule. The sequence goes on along the minus strand of JAJOOR010006681.1, from coordinate 19,318 downwards.
TGGATAGTAGAAATTGAAGATTATTTTCCTATATCTTGAAAATGTATTTCTTCTATTTGAAGGTTGATGCATACTTAGTTTTTAATGAAATTGAAGATTTGAGACCTATGATCTATGAGTTAGTTGATTTTGCAACAAAATTATTGTCTTGACCTCAAGGGTTTGGGGTTGACTTCTTGTAATCAGGATTGCCATGACCTAACATCTCATTAAGTCGTGACGGCATCCATCATTTTCGTACGTGAACTCCATTAAATTTATAAATCATTTAAGAAGAGTAAAAACCAGTAATAAGAGAAAGTTCAATTAAACATTACTAAATTAAAGATGTGTCCCAAGTCATAGCAAAAGTGAAAATGAGTGAAATCCCCAAGATTGGTGACACAAGTACAAGCTAACATCCTAAGTATACAAATTTGAGGGTCTACAAAGTTGTATCGAAAGAAGGCATTAAAAGTAGTACAAGATCTACAATCTAGTATTGCAGAATTGGCAAAGAACTCACCCTAAACACATTTACCTCTCCTCACAAATTTGACATTGACTCAACTTCCACCCCAACCTGAAACTGAATTGGTAAACCCTTTTATAAGGCAAAGACGAAGGTTTGTCCTACACTATCTTTCTCAACACTTTAGCCAAACTATAAAAAATGCAAGTGCAATAAATAACAGTTTAACAACCAATCACAATAATAATCAAGATAAGAGCAATATCTAAACCAGTTAATATTTGATAATTTCAGTGTCTGTATCAATCACAACACATTAGCTATTTCAACCATCTCAATCAAATAAGGAGGAGAATAAGTCACTTTCATTATAACTTTTCAATTCAACTAATCAATGAGGATGAAATGAAATGCAAATGAATAAGCATCGAAAAATAATCCACATCCTCTTTTTTGTCGGATTGACGAGACCCATAGTGTATTCATGAGGTTTATATACGCACCATGTACTATGTCATGCCTCAATCCTACACTCTGTACGTAATCGACACTCGGAGACCATTGTTGGTCCCAAGCAAGCCATTGGCTTGGATAACTATGATACATATGACTTAAGAATACACGAAAGCCTTAATAGATGAGCATTTAAAACATTTAAAGAACTTAAAAACCATTATCTGAAAATACTTAATATAGATAGTAATAGCAAAGCATTCGAGAAAGTACTGAAACTATCTAACGCTTCCTATCCATGAAGTCTCTCTTTTCTAAAGATAGGTGATGAGAAAAGACCCACGACACCTCAAAATACTACTAAAACCAAATAGTAAACTGGAGTCCTCCAAAAGCAAGGAGCTCTCACCGAAAATTAACGAGCAGATGATGTGATCTCAACGGGACGCCTGTTGATGATCCTAAGTACCTGAATCTGCATCTTGAAATGATGCATGTTGAATGACATTAGTACATTGAATGTGCAAGTATGTAATAGGGCTTAATAAAACAAATAACTCAACTGAAGGACTAAAAAACAACTCAACTAAATCAATACATGAATATGAAGTGAAAACCATTTAAGCTTTACGTTAAGATATGAAATAAAACAATATGAAAGTAATATACTTAACTCTGTAGGGAGAGTTTCTCTAACCGACAACCATCACTATGAGCCTATCAATGATACAACTTTCCACCCATGTTTCAACAGACATCTTATACTTTGTTGGGATATAGGATGCTAACTATAATTATGGATCCATCCAATAAGCCTCCTTGAGGCAGTGATGAGTCTCCTGAAAAGTTGGTACTGTCCTATCCTACATTGGCTATGTAGTTTTATGGGGTTTCGAGTTAAAAATAGATTCTTAACTAATTCGATGCTCAATACTACTCCCAAAATGATCAATATTAATATGCTCAAATAGTCTTCTGAGAGAAATTACTTTACATTACTTTCACATTTCTTTACTGAAGTACTTTTCAGAAAATCAATTACACACTTTCTCTTTATCAACTATCAAATAACACATATGAAACCATTTGTATTCTTTCTTTAAAAAATCATTTCAAAACATGAATTTAAAACGTATACTTCTGGACTCACCTTTCAAGTCCAAAATGGATGTATAAAAATCTCATATAATAATCTTTATAAACATGAATTAGATAAAAATAAATAAATAGGATTCATGTGATACGAAACATGAACAACAAATTAAGAATTCAATATGCATAATAGAAATCAAAACCTCAACAATTAAGGAATTGGAACTCAGAATAAGAAACACAATTGAATTCAGATTTCAAGAAAACTGCAGATAGAATTCTAAACATAACGTTTCACTGACTGAATTGAGATGTGGGGGCGTGAGGACTAACTAGTCCATCACTATGAGTAGGCTTACATACCAGGAAGAACAAAGTTCTTGAATAAGCTTGAAGAAGAACTTGATTGGAAGCCTTGAAACCCTAGATTTTGTCTTCCTTGCAGTTTTCTTTTTGAGTTAGGGATTTGAGAGCGTAGAATTAAAATAAAATTGAGTACTTGGTGGAATATATTCCCCTAACTGAAGTTAAAACGTCATGGCTTTGGCTTAGAAAAAGTGGGAAAAGACAAAAAAAACTCCACTTAGAAAGTTGTCGAAAACCTTCCATAGGGACATCTACGGTTCGTGGTTTGATATACGGAACGTACATTCCATATGTAGAATTTATATTGAAGCTTTAAGGCTAAAAATTTCATTCTACGGGCTCAAACTACGACCCGTAGAAGCTTCTATGTGGGTCCGTAAGAATTAGACCCAAACCATTTTTCCATGAGTAACCAGTATGGGTTGTACCTCTTTCTATGACCCGTAGATCAGGTCCGTAGGTCACTGACTCCGAAAACTCTATTGTGGCAGTCTCTAATAAAATGGTCATAACGTTTTAATCTAAATTTACAATGATGCAAACTTGGTGGCATTAGAAAGAGGACTCACGGAACATTAATTTGATAGGTGATGAGCCACCTAATTAATTATGTACTGAGAGATATGATCGTTTGAACTTGACCTAAGTAGAATCATATATCAAAACTTGATCGGTAAGAAAACTTTCAACTCAACTTTGTGCTAGGGGATTCTAGTGACCTTAATTCATATCTAAAACTATTTCGCAAACTAAATAATTAAGCTTAACACCTAAGAACAATTTAAGAATCACCCGATACGACCTTTTACACAAATGAAAAATGATTCGGGTCTTAGCTTAGAAATTTTCGGGGTGTGACATACTAGCAACACTGAATGAATGCCTTTGACACAACACCCTATGCTGAATAATTCATATATTATATGAATAATCGGAGTGATTCATTACTAAAATTTATCATTTCATTTTCACAATATCTATGTGCTAAAGATGAAATGCCGCCAACACAAACAAATTCAGTCATCATCACAAATAAACATATATAACTCCAAATCATTTAACAATGATAGTAAGGTAAAGATTAAAGATAAAAACGATGAAATATTTTGTCTTTGCAATGTACAGAAACACTTTTTAAATATAAGTGACGACCAACAATAGATCCTATACTATATGCGGTGTATTTCTAGTGGACTCTTAATAATAAATGTGCAATGTTAAACCTATAAGCATCAAATAACTAACAACTGCAAATGACTATGCACGATTACAGGTAAGATGCACCAATATGCCCCCGCAAGTTGAAGGTGAAATCAAAAACCTCAAACTTAGGTAGATGTTTGTCAAAGAGCAGACGAGACAACGACTTTGTAAGTGTGTCTGCAAGCTAATCCGCAACACGTAGATGTTGAATGGCACTTGGTTCTATTGCACTTGATCTCTAACGAAGTGAAAATCAACTTTGATGTGCTTTATCATGCTATGAAAGACAAGATTTTGATAGAGATAAGTGGCACCAACATTATGACAATAGATTATTGCTGGTCCAGGCAGCTGTACATGTACTTCTGTAAGAAGTTTTGAACCCAATTGACTTCAGTAAGAGCAGAAACTATATCACGATACTTTGCTGCAGTAAAAGATTGAGCTACGGTACGTTACATCTTAGAGACCAACTAATGATATTTTGACCAAAGTAAATAATATATCCGTAAGTAGAAGTCCTATTATTAATGTCTCATGCCCAATATGAATCAGAATACATAAACTACCCTGTAGATATTTTTCTCATTATCCATAACCCATAATTCTTGTTATGTTGGAGATAGCGCATAAGCCATGTAACAGAAGACCAATATGTTCATGTAGGAGCATGCACAAATTGAGACAACTTATTGATGACAAATCTTTATGTCCAGTCTGGTAAATGAAAAATACTGAAGCTGAACAATAGCTTGACGATACAAGGTGGCAATTACAAAGGTGTACCACACTTAAGGGATAGAAAAGTAAAGGAACTCATGGGTGTGTGATAGGTTTACATTCAGATATATTATGCACAGCTAGAAGATCAGAAACATATTTCACTTGAGAAATAATGATTCCATCTTGCGTTCAAAGGACCTCAATGATGAGTTGTGGATTTTCACTCATTTGAAGCTCTTTTCGTAGTTATTTTGGCTTTCTTTGCTTTAGAATTAGTGATTTTACTGTGGTTTCTTCATATTTGCAGGAAAATAAAATGGAGAGTTGATTTAAAAGACATTTGAATAAACCAAGTGAACTTGAGGCAAGAAGAGATCAAGAGCTGAAAATGAAAATTTCTGGCAGGGAAGTACCCTTCTGGAACGTGCCTGATGAGCTGCGAACGTGAGGTCCTGATCAAAAGAGGACCGTGAACGTGCCCTTGGGCATGCAATCACAGAACTCTGGTCAAAAGAGGCCTGCAAATGTGCTAGGAGGATTGCAGACGCGTTAGGTTGGTCAACTCAAATCCGCAAACGCGGAGTGTCGCGTTTCAAACACACACCTGGGCAGATTGGGAATTTCACCAAATTAATCCCAAAATTATTTTTATAATCACCAGCAGTCATTGTAGAAAAAAGGAAATAATCCTAGAGAGAAAACTCATCGTTTAGCTTAGACTTAGAGAGAAAAACTTGTAGATTTCAATTTGGGTTAAGATTTGAAGGCAAGTTGCCTTACAATTTTGTTGTGAGTTTGAAGATTGTGTTCTAATGAGTAACATTTCTTATTCTCTTCTTCATTTTCTTTCTTTTCATTGCTAGAATTGTAGGTGTGATTGCTAATTGAGATTGGAGTTTTGTGCTATAAATAGACAATTCATTTGGGTCTTGATTGCTCATTCTAATGGCTTTGTATGTAATTCCATGCTTTCATGACTAGGGTTTGATCTAATTCTCATGCTTTAATATATGATTTCAGAGTGTATGCTTGAATATAGCTTCCCATCTTTGTGGGTTGCTTGAAAGAGAATTTGTAAAGTGGAGAATTAGATTAATAATCATGTTTGGCTTTGATTCCTTAATTCGAGACCGAAAGGAGATAATTTAGGTTTACTTTGTTACATGCTAGACATGCTAGAAATAGGAGTTTAGATTAAGGTATTGAATCGTATTATTGTTGAACACGATAAAGACTGAAAGGAGATAAGTGTTAATTGATGTGATCTAGCCTACCTTTGATCGAATTGTATGTTGTAAGATGGCAATGAATCGTTGAATAAGTGTTGAGTTCCAAATTTCCTAAATCCTAATTATTCTTTGCTTGATATTGTCTTTGCTCAAATATCTTGTTTAGTTATAAAAATTGCTTTTTATTTGATAGTTTTGTAAATTTTGTGTTTAAATTCAAACTTGTATCTATCTATCCTTTATCTTTTTGATTGTCGAAAAATTGTTCCCGGAGGGATTTGACCCCGACTCTTAGTTGGGTATTTTTATTGACGATGACCGCTTACTCTTTGAACTTATTTCGAGGGTAATTTGAGCTTATAAAAAATGGCGCTGTTGTAGGGGAATAATTAGGCGTATAGAATTGATTTAGGAATTCTAGTTTACTTGTTTCTATCTAAATTGTGAATAGTTGTCTTTACTTTCTTTCGTTTGGTTTCTATGGCTCTTTGTGATCATCATATATTTGGAAGTGGTATGCCCCATACCCACCCATGGCCTTGTGGTGAAACAAATGTAATAAGTAAATTTAAGCTTAGGGTCGTGGATGAAAAAGTCATTTGGGTAAGAGAGCCCTAATCCTTATTTCTTGAGAAAAGGAAAGGCTTCGCAAAATACACCTAACTCGGTGCCATGATATGGTGAACTTTGAGTTTGGACTAGCAACTCATAGGGCTAAGGTGAGAACAACTGTGGAGGTAGAAATTCCTCCTTATCTAATGGCCAACAAGAGCAAAGAAGAGTTTCACGACTCGCACATTACTTGGTGTGATGAGACGGTTCAACTCAAGTTTGGGATTGAAATGTTGAAAGCTAATACGAGATCAAGAAGGGATTGAGGTTGATATAGAAGATATCTTGAGCGTGTGCAACCAACCTAAACCAATAGTAATCCAAGAAGCCGAAATAAGTTGCAAGATACTAAAGTTGCAAGAAATAGCAAAACAGATCATAAATGGCAACTTTTGTTCATGCAAAATCGAGGGTGTCACTCAATTGAGCACCAACAATCATGAAAATCGATGTTCAAGTGGCCTTGTGATTTTCTCACTCTCAATCTTTCCTAAAAATAAAAAATGCAAGAATGATGCAAAAATGGGTAAGAAATTTAAGTCTTCTAAGTGGAGGGATCAAGTGAAATGCTTGATTCTCATATGCACTCCCCATGCTCCTCGGAGTGAAAATGATCTAAAGGGTGATGTACCCAGTGTCGCGCCGCGACATTAAATTGTGCGCTTGATAGGAGGCAACCCATCGGTGTCAAAATAAATTTAAAATTTAATTTTTGATTTCAAGATTAGATTAGATTTTTTTTTTGACTAATCCTCATAGTTTCAAATTTTTTATTAATTTTCTAGACATACTTGGAAGGAAAAAGATGATTGGGATTGAAGTTTGGGGTTGAAACACCTTTAAAATAACACATGAGATGGTCTTTTGGCGCCTAGGCTTGCCCAATGGGAGTTAGTTGATTGCCCATTGAAGCCCTTCCCCACCGAATTGGACATAATGGTCCCAGAAACTTTTTTAGGATTAAGAAGTCATCCGCGAACGAAAATGTGGGTCCACAAACATAGAGGTTAAACCTTCCGCAAACGTGCCCTTTCCACTGCCTACGTGGATAAAAAATGGGCAAGACAACCCGAACGCACCTCAGTCCCACGAACTCGGGCAAGCGAACAATTCCAGGTAATAAAAAGTCACGGAGTAGGCATAAAATGGGCAGTTTCTTCATTTGAAAGAGCCAACATTCTCTAGTTCTCTTACTAAATTCCCCTCTCAACTCTGTTCCCTCGGGTCTTTAAGTTTCGTGTGTGGAGTCAGCATCTAAGGTATGTTTTCTTCCCCCTTTTCTTTTATTCCATCTTTGGTAAGTAGTGTTGAAATTGTTTGATTGATGAGTTTTTAATTATGCTTAGTAGTTGAATTGTTGGGTTGTTTTTGTTTGTGTGATGATTGTTTGTGTTGGGGCTAGTCGTGACAACATGTTTGGTCTATATTAAGGGAGGATTTGTGTAGAATTTAGTAAAAAAAATTGTTGCCTCCTAGCTGTTCGATAAAATTCCCCCACCAGACTTTTGAATTCTGGAGAAGACAACTCCGCGAACGCGCTCTAAGGGCCGCAAACACGAAGGAATCTGATCCAAGATTCTTTACAAATGCGCCCATAAGTCCTTGAATGTGGAGAAGTGATTCTTGTTGAGCCGCGAAAGCAGCCCTCATCTGTCACGACCTAACTTCTCGAATCATGATGACACCTACTAAAACCCACCAGTAGATAAGCCGATCCATACCTAGAACAAGAAGTTGTGAGTACATGGGTAGAAACACTAGAAGTGAAATATGTGCGAGATGGGGGTCACAATTTGTATCAGTTAAACGCTATTTCCCCATACGAAGTTTATGGATAAGTGATTTTCTGATAATGAGCAAGTAATATCCGTCTTTCTGCTAAACAAGATGGATTGAACTCATAATTCATTAGATGCTTTTTATGAATGTCAACTAAGTATCGTAAGTAAATTTCTCCCGGTTGTTCAATCATTTAATAACCAGAGAAACGAACATCTTTGAGCAAGGAATCCCTAGCAGAATGATTCTCGATCAATGCAATATCATTACTCATACTAAAACTTACAAAGTCATCATTTTGAAGATCAAAAAAATTCCCCGGCTTTGATTAAAAAAATTAATTGACTTTTGTCCTTTTAATTAACATAGACCCCAGTTATATGATAAAATAAGGATACTATGGAAAGGACTAAAAATCCTCATGTTCACGGTTCCAGTATAGGTTGATAGAGTTAAGGACTGTAAATCCTTATGTTAGTGGTTCCAATCAAGATTGGGGTTGGTAAAGTCGAGGACTGTAAATCCTCTGAGGTTGACAACGATCATTCTTTTCTGAGTGAACTAGAAAGTTTTTTTTTATAGTTATTGAAACTTGAGTTATCTGAATAATGGATGGGTGAAGATACCTACTATAATTCTTACATGTCTTACATGAATGATACTCAATATAGTTGGAATAATCACATTAATAGTTGCATTGATAATTATCTTCAGTCTCAAATCTATATAAATACCTCTGGCATCGAGGGAATTGCACGAATATAGATTCAAAAAAAGATTTTATCTGTTCCAGGTCATAATCTCCATTACGAAAATCAGACCCGTGTCTTTGACATGAAAATACGATTTCCTAACCACTGGATGAAAGGGACCAAAAAGCCATTCTTCATATACTTGAGCTCTGAGAATCGAAGTGGTTTGTTTTCTTTCTATACGCAATTCAAGATTTCATTTGTGTTCATGTTGGCGATTTCTGATGTGAATTCGGCGGGTCTTCCCAAACTTATTGAGTCAAGGAAGCTAAGTGTATAAAATATCAATTGTTTTCTAGATGGTTCTGCAACATGTTTGGAACAAAATAAAAAATATCTTTATTTTGAAATTCCATTAGTCTCGTCTGGAGTAATGTACTAGAGGAATCATCCTCTTTTAATCAAAGAGCTATTTCAATGATTCAAATGTTTATAGTTCGAAAGGAAAGCACTTCAAATTGTTGATTAATTGTCAGAGATGGCTTAGAACCAATAGTTCATTATCTAATGGGTTACGCCTTTTGGTTAGTTTAAGATGATGGGAAAGAAATGCAAGCCCATTCCGGGTTGATTCGATTCCCCCTTGCCCATGAAATGAGTTGCGTAGCGGTTACCTTACGGTTAGGGAGAGAGTAACCTTTCAGTCTACTAGCAGCATTTCCATAGCTACCTGAAAACACACTTTATTTTTTTCTTAAGCATCCCACATATTCCTTAATGTTAACTCAGACACTAGACAATAGAATGAAGTTAGTTCCTAATTCCCACAATTTTTGCCGTGCTTCTTCCGTTCTACCTAATTTGTCAAAGAACTCAATGCAATCTCTTGGAAAACCATGAATGCTCGTGAAATAGATGAATGGATAAAACAACTATTCAAAATATGCGTCAGAGCGATTAAAAGGATAGCGTCCCTTTCACCGGGACAAACAATCGCATGGATACAAGTTATGCCTTAAAAGAAAATAGGCAGACCTTTGCACAACCTTAATTAATAATAATATAGAGGTGGCCCTTGGGTTACTTGACTGTAAGGAGAGGAAAAGTAAGGATTAGTTGAAGAGTTACTTCTTCGAGATGAGTGGGTGGCGATTAGAGGAACTCAAAAGAGAAGTCCCTTTAATCGTTGAGCATGTTCAAACTTGACCATCACAGGTTTCATTACTTATCTTCCATTCCACCGCAGAAGTAAAAGGATATTGAATAATCAATTCAACGTTGAGAACATTAACCCAAAAAGAAGAATATTTTGGTCTTTGAAGGAATGAAAAAAAAGGACAGAAACTACCTCTTTTTCTGTGCAGTTCTAGGTCTATATCATTGCATTTTAGTGTACTAGACCATTTACTACTAATGAATAAATCGGTCGAGTTCTTCTTTAATTGAAAGTATGGCACAGGGAAGTCCTAGAATGAGAGGCTAAAGTGTTGGCCAGTCTGTCTTGTGTAACACCCGAAAAACTAGTAGGCTAAACTAGAGCTTTACGTGAGAATTCTAGAGTTTGACGTGAGGGTAAGAATCGTAAATATTACTTCCCATAATTAGAATGAAGGTTTTAGGGCTAGGGTATCAAGGTACGACCCCCCAAACACCAACCAAGGGTCCTTGAGGAGGACCCTAAAACAGCCCCTAAAAACTGCCCAAAACAGTCCCACCTACGGTTGGGACTCACGCCCAGTAGGTGGACCCATGCCCCGTGGGAAGGGTTCATGGGTCAAGACCCCAAACTAGAACCTATAGGCCATCACCCATGGAGCACCAGTATGCCCCGTGGACCCACCCACATTCCGTGGGCGTGGTCTAGTGGGTGAGGCTGCCTTGGTCCTTAAATGGGTCAAGTTGGGGGATTAAGGGAAGGGTCCATAATTAGTTAGGGGTTAAGTGGGGTCATTTTATTAGTAATTAGGCCACCTATATAAACCTAATAGACCCATAAATACATTGATCTAATTCATTATTTCAATTCACCCAAAGAACCCAAATTCCCTCCAAGAAATTCTATCTCTAGAAAGTGAAGAAGAAGAAGAGAAGAAAGCTTGGTTAAATTCCTCCATTGTTGCAAGCATTGTGAGGTAATTATAATCAAGGTATGATAGCTTATTCATCCATGGATTCTTCTATCCATGGAACCCCGTAGATTTCCCCTAATTGTGAAGATGAACCCCTAATTCTAGCTAGGGTTTCTTCCTATATTGTGGGTAATGTTGAATATGATTCCAATTGAGTGGATAGTACTTGTTTATGATTGATTTAGTATTGAATTATGATATTATGAAGAATTTATATGTTTTCCATGGCTAACCCTAGTTTAATTGATTAAATAGTAGTAATATGGGTTTATGCCATGAAAGGTGAAATTAAGGATTCATAGATGATCTTCTAGAATTGATGACTTGTATAGTAATTGACATGAATTAAATTATATTATAGTATATGTGTTTGATCATGACTAATGAAGCTTGAAGTTGAACCTTTATGATGTTTTATGACTAGAATCACTTAATAATGAAGCTTGTGACTAGAATGCCTTATAATTTAGGTTCATAGGATGCTTTTAAGGAGTAGAGCTATTAAAAGTAAAGACTCATAGTTATGAATGATGACTCCTAGGTATTTGAAGGTAAAGCTAATATGATGACTTATGTATGTTAAGGCCCTAAGATGGAAGTTGACTTGATGATGGTAGACTATTAGATATAATTGTTGTGGAAGGACTTTACCCACCTAATCTACCTCATGAATGTTTGAATGCATGAAGTGATTGAATTACATGAGTTAGGATGATATCCATGTCTAGTGTTTGAACCCTAAGTGTGATGATTAAAAGTAAGCTTTGAACCTCAAAGAGGTGAAGTATGATATTATGCTTGTAGTAATAGAACTACTTGAATTATGAATATATCCATGTCTAATGTAGTCATTATAGATATGTTGATTTGATACGATTATGAATATATCCATGTCTAATGAAGTTATTCTAGATGTGTTGATTTAATATGAGCTTTGACTCTTGAAAGGGCAAGATATGATATTATTCATGTTTTATGAAGTTTAGTACATCCTTTAGAAACACTTTGAGAGTAAAGTGAATATGCTCATGATCTAGTTGTTGTGTTGTTGGATGATTATCCTCATATACACACTTATGAATGAATATGATATGATGTGAAAGGTTTGTCACATGTAGTGATTCTAAGGTTTGAAGACTAGTCTCCCCTATTGAATATATGAACTTTTGTATGAGTTATGTTGGATTGAGTGTCAAGACATTCTTCCATAAATATGCACTTAAATCAAGACTTAATATAAAATCAATGGTAATTATCCTTAGCACCGAGTGAATATTGATATGAGATGAAAGCCCTCACGATAGTAGAGGTCGGGTTTCTAATAGTAGTCTCTTCAGATGGGAGCCCACACGTTAGTAGAGGTCGGGTTCCTAGGAGAAATCTCGTGGGATGGAAGCCCTCACGATAGTAAAGGCTAGGTTTCTAGTAGCAATCCCCTTATCCCATAAACTACGTGCCCTTGTAGGTTACTTAGAAATTGGATCCACCTAAGCTAAGAGTATGGTTATACCTTAGGCAAGTAGGAAAACCCTTTTCGATGTGGGACAAATACTGAATTCTATGCTAAGCTCACATGGTCTATGTTGGTTAAGGTTAATTCCCAAAACAAGAATATGAATTATGAACTATGGTTGCTTAAGAAGCTTACTTAGTGTGGGTGAGAGTATGGGATCTTATTCATGCATTGCACAAGTATGCTTTGAGGGTATTCATGGTATGTTCCTTGTATGTTATGATGATATATATGATTGAATATGCCTATGACTTATGCTTATGATGTATGCTTAGTTTGGATTGTTGCTATAGTTGCCTTCCAATACATGTGTGACTAAAGATGAGTGTTCCCTTGCCTATGAAAAGTAAGCTAAGGATGAGCTCCAATATGGTAAGTATGTATGATGACCTAAGGTGATACTTAGTATGGATGGGATTATGGGGTCTTATCCATGCATTGCACAAGCATGACTTGAAGCTACTTATGAGGTGGTCCTATTATGATATGAAGGATTAAGGGTTGAACAGTGCTTATATGATATATATGTTGGAGAACTATGCTTATGATTATGATATTGTCTCTTATGATTATTGTTTATGTTTCATGAAGTATCTCTTATGATTATGGCATATGACTTATGTTGACTAACCCTTGTGTTATGCTTTTATGGTATTATACTAGCTATCATATTTAGTACATTTTGTACTAATACATACTCTTGCCTATATTCTCATCAAATGTAGGCTTCAACTATTTTGAGGATAGGTCAATAGAAGTGCAAGTAGTTGAAGACTTGGTGAATCCTCATAGCATCGAGGATTGATCACCTTTCCTTTATGTCTTTCTTTTCGGTTTAGACTATTGTATGGGTTGTGTCCCAAGAGTTATTCAAAGTTGTTATAGATGGTTTGAGACAAGTGTAGTAAGACTTCTGCTTTTCTTTTATGAAAGACTTTGATTATATGGATAAAGTTTTAAAATTTCCATACTTTTTCTATTAGCTTATGTTATGATATGCTAAGGGCTTGTATGACACCCCTTCGAGGTCAAGTATGCCATGTTACATCTAGGCTGTACCCCTGGGTCGTGACAAACTTAGTATTAGAACACAAGGTTTTAGAATGATTCTAGGATTGCTCAAAACTACGTCTAGTAGAGTCTTGTTCATAAGTGTGAAGCGCGCCACATTATTGAATAGGATGCTATTAGATGACTAGGAAATCTCTTTTCTTCATTTTCTAGTCGAGCCATAGAGTTTTACTCTATAAGGTCCTTCTCCTTATCCGTTGGTCTTTGGGATATGACTACTCGAATGGCTCATGCTACAAGTAGCGAGGGAGAAAATATTGGTTGTGATGCCAATTATGGCTATGTTACTAGATAGAACTTGATATGCTAGTTTTAGGTGTCATCCTTAGGATGGATGTGTAGTATTATTGTTATGATCCTATGTGATTGTAGAACCCGTATAGTAAAAAATTGTTCGTTCCCGAATGAGCCTATCTGAGAGTGGAAGGGAAAAAATTTATGCCATAAGTTTGGATTATGTTTTGTTTTAAAGTTGACCTTGAGGGTTGCATGTACCACCTAGTTAAGGTGAGGGAGAAGAGTTATTGATCTTAAGTATGGTCATTTTGAGTAGGGTTTTTAGATAATACCTAGATATGATTGATTGGTAGATCCCACCAAAGGTGATAAAATGGTTTGAAATGGTTTATAATAGTCTTAATCCGACCTTAGTAGAATTGAAATAGACATGAGGGTAGAAGTTTATTCGGCAAAGAGGTTGCTTTAAATTATGGTGAAAGTGGTCACAAAATGAAGAATTGTCAAAAAGCAAAGGCTATGAGAATAGAGGGTAAGCAAGTTCCTCCTAATGGTTCCAATGTGTGTTTTATGTTTTTATTAGATTCCGATATTGATTGTCTTTTGTGACTTGATATGCTAGACCTAGATGTTGTCTTTAGTATGAGTGGGCTTCATTGTTGTTTAATGATATTGATGGTAGAACCCTACTTTGTCATTTAGAGTGTTGGGTATGTTGGTAGAGGTGATGAATAGGGTGTCTGAGTAATACCTAGATGTGTTGAGTGAGTAGACTCCTCTAAAGGGGTAGAAGTGTAACTCAACATGGTATAGAATTATCTTGTATGACGAATGTGAAAACTTAGTGATGACTTGCCCCAACCTTACCATTGAAATAATTGATGCTTAGAAGAGTCCGTATAGGCTTACTCCCAAGGGGGGAGATGATGCGCTTAGATAGCGAGGTAGTTGAGTGCTCTTAATGTTCATGATTTGAGTTGGCTTGAAAATCTCACCTTGAGAGGTGTATTAAGTTGGGAAGTTTAGTCCCGGTTTTGTAGGCTCATATGAGATTTTGAGTAGAGTTGGTAGGTTTGCTTGTCGACTAGAGTTGCTTATGAGTGGTACGGGTGTATCCGATTTTCCATGTCCCTTGGATATCGAAGGATGTTGGGGGTCCGACATTCATAAATTCCTTAAGAAGAGTTGGGAATTAATGAGAATATCTCTAATTTAGAAATAACTGATAAGGATATTAGACCGACAAGTTAAGAAATAGAAGAGCAAGAAAGTAGTGTTAAGGAGTGGTCTTTTAGTGGGGGTTTTAGTTGATGGTTCTACTTGGAAGACTGAAGGAAAATAAGAAGTCCCTATATCCTCATCCTTTCCCTTGTATTCCTCATTTGGCATTAAGATGATGAGTTCCTCATGATTTGCTTTTTATGTGAAGTCATGTGTGATTTGTATGGTTCCATGATTTCCTTATGTGGTGCAGGCACATGAAAACTTGTGTTTTGAAAGAAAATGAGTATATATAATTGGTTTTCCTCATATTGTAGTGCATTGAGTACAGTTGCCTATAGAACTTCATGAGATGAATTTATAAGCATGCCTTAGTTTGGAGTTGAAAGATTCCTCCTTAAATGAATGCTTTATGAGAGTAAATTGCATATAGGCTCAATGAGTGTATGTTGAGCATGTTATGACTAGGAGATGGTAGTCCCTCCTTGAACATGACTAGTAATGAGAATTTCTTGCATCTTGGGTTGTTAGATGTAGTTCCTACTCCCTTGTGTTGTTTTGAGTATGTTTAGTTGAAGTTGAATTTCCCCTTCTTTGTGTGCATCTAAATGTGTTGCATGCATGATGGGCTGCTAGTCTAGAGTCGTTTCCTTCAAGAGGCATTTAGAATCATCTGTCAAGGACGAATGTTCCCAAGGGGGAGATATTGTAACACCCGAAAAATTAGTAAGCTAAACTAGAGCTTTACGTGAGAGTTCTAGAGATTGACGTGAGGGTTAGAATCGTAAATATGACTTCCCGTACTTAGAATGAAGGTTTTAGGGCTAAGGCGTCAAGGTACAACCTTGCAAGGACCAACCAAGGGTCCTTGAGGATGACTCTAAAACAGCCCCTAAAAGCTGCCCAAAACAGTCCCACCTACGGTTGGGACTCAAGCCAAGTAGGTGGACCCACACCCCATGGGAAGGGGTCGTGGGTCAAGACCCCAAACTAGGACCTGAAGGCCACCACCCACGGAGCCCCAGTACGCCCCGTGGACCCACCCATGGTCCGTGGGCGTGGTCTCATGGGTGAGGCTGCCTTGGTCCTTAAATGGGTCAAGTTGGGGGATTAAGGGAAGGGTCCAAGATTAGTTAGGGGTTAAGTGGGGTCATTTTATTAGTAATTAGACCACCTATATAAACCTAATAGACCCCTAAATACATTGATATACTTCAATATTTCAATTCACCCAAAGAACCCAAATTCCCTCCAAGAAATTCTCTCTCTAGGAAGAAGAAGAAGAAAGCTAGGTCAAATTCCTCCATTGTTGAAAGCATTGTGAGGGATTTATAATCAAGGTATGATAACTTATTTATCCATGGATTCTTCCATCCATGGAGCCCCCTAGATTTCCCCCTTTTGTGAAGATGAACCCCCAATTTTAGCTAGGGTACTTTCTTCCTATATCGTGGGTAGTGTTGAGCATGGTTACAATTGAACGGATAGTACTTGTTTATGATTGATTTAGTATTAAATCATGATATTATGAAGAATTTATATGTTTTCCATGGCTAACCCTAGTTTAATTGATGAAATTGTAGTAATGTGGGTTTATGCCATAAAAGGTGAAATTGAGGATTCATAGATGATCTTCTAGAATTGATGACTTGTAAAGTAATTGTTCATGAATGAAAGCTTTTAGACATGAAATAAATTAGATTATAGTATATGTGTTGTATCATGACTAGTGAAGCTTGAAGTTGAACCTTTATGATGATTTATGACTAGAATCACTTAATAATGAAGCTTGTGACTAGAATGCCTTGTAATTTCGGTTCATAGGATGCTTCTAAGGAGTAGAGATATTAAGAGTAAAGACTCATAGTTATGAATGTTGACTCCTAGGGTTTTGAAGGCAAAGCTACTATGATGACTTATGTATGTTAAGGCCCTAAGAGGGAAGTTGACTTGATGATGGTAGACTATTAGATAGAATTGTTGTGGAAGGACTTTACCCACCTAATCTTCCTCATGGATATTTGAATGCATGAAGTGATAGAATTACATGAGTTAAGATGATATCCATGAATAGTGTTTGAACCCGGAGTGTGATGATTAAAAGTATGCTTTGAACCTCAAGGAGGTAAAGTATGAGATTATGCTTGTAGTAATAGAACTACTTGAATTATGAATATATCCATGTCTGATGTAGTCATTCTAGATATGTTGATTTGATACGATTATGAATATGTCTAATGTAGTCATTCTAGATGTGTTGATATAATATAAGCTTTGACCCTTGAAAGGGCAAGATATGATATTATGCATGTTTTATGAAGTTTAGTACATGATTTAGAAACACTTTGAGAGTAAAGTGAATATGCTCATGATCTAGTTGTTGTGTTGTTGGTTAATTATCCTCATATACATATTTATGCAAGAATATGATATGATGTGAACGGTTTGTGACACGTGGTGATTCTAAGGTTGGAAGACTAGTCTCCCCTATTGAATATATGAGCTTTAGTACCAGTTATGTTGGATTGAGTGTCAAGACATTCTTCCATAAATATGAACTTAAGTCAAGACTTTATATGAACTCAATGGGAATTATGCTTAGCACCGAGTGGCTATTGATATGAGATGAAATCCTTCACGAAAGTAGAGGCCGGGTTTCTAATAGTAGTCTCTTGATATGGGAGCCCTCACGTTAATAGAGGCCGGGTTCCTAGGAGCAATCTCGTGGGTTGGAAGCCCTCACTATAGTAGAGGCCGAGTTTCTAGTCGCAATCCGCTTATCCCATCAACTACGTGCCCTCATAGGTTACTTAGCTATTGGATCCACCTAAGCTAAGAGTATGGTTCTACCTTAGGCAAGTAGGACAACCCTTTTTCGGTATGGGGTAGACACCAAATTCCATGTTAAGCTCACATGTTCTATGTCGTTTAAGGCTAATTCCCAAAACAAGAATATGAATTATGAACTATGGTTTCTTAAGAAGCTTACTTAGTGTGAGTGAGAGTATGTGATCTTATTCATGCGTTGCACAAGTATGCTTTGAGGGTATTCATGGTATGTTCCTTGTATGTTATGATGATCTATATGATTGAATATCCTTATGACTTATGCTATTGATGTATGCTTAGTTTGGATTGTTGCTATAGTTGCCTTCCAATACATGTGTGACTAAAGGTGAGTGTTCCCTTGCCTATGAGAAGTAAGCTAAGGATGTGCTCCAATATGGTAAGTATGTATGATGGCCTAAGCTGATACTTAGTATGGATGGGATTATGGGGTCTTATCCATGCAATGCACAAGCATGACTTGAACCTACTTATGAGGTGTTCCTAATATTATATGAAGGATTAAGGGTTGACCAATGCTTATATGATGTCTATGTTGGAGAACTATGCTTATGATTATGATATTGTCTCTTATGGTTATTGTTTATGTTTCATGAATTATCTCTTATGATTATGGCATATGACTTATGTTGACTAACCCTTGTGTTATGCTCTTATGGTATTATACTAGCTATCATATTTAGTACATTTTGTACTAATGCACACTCTTTCCTACATTCTCATCAGATGTAGGGTTTGGCGATTTTGAGTTCCATTCTTAAAGATAGGTCTATAGAAGTGCAAAGAGTTGAAGACTTGGTGAATCCTCATAGCATTGAGGATTGATCACCTGTCCTTTATGTTTTAGACTATTGTGTGGGCTGTGTCCCAAGAGTTATTGAAAGTTGTTATAGTTGGTTTGAGACAAGTGTAGTAAGACTTCTGCTTTTCTTTTATGAAAGACTTCGATTATATGGATAAAGTTTTAAAATTTCCATACTTTTTCTATTATCTTATGTTATGATATACTAAGGGCTTGTATAAGACCCCTTCAGGGTCAAGTACGCCATGTTACATCTAGGGTGTACCCCTGGGTCGTGACAAACTTAGTATTAGAACACAAGGTTTTAGAATGATTCTAGGATTGTCTCAAAACCACGTCTAGTAGAGTCTTGTTCATAAGTGTGAAGCGTGCCACATTTATGAATAGGAAGCTATTAGAAGACTAGGAAATCTCATTTCTTCATTCTGTAGTTGTGCCATAGAGTTTAACTCTATAAGGTCCTTCTCCTTATTCGATGGTCTTCGGGATATGACTACTCGAAGGGCTCATGCTACAAGGAGCGAGGGAGAAAATGTTGGTTGTGATGCCAACATTTTCTTGATGGGTAGTATGCCAACATAGAACTTGATATGCTAGATCTAGGTGTCATTCTTAGGATGGATGGGTAGTATTATTGTTATTCTCCTATGTGATTGTAGAACCCGTATAGTAAAAAAATGTTAGTTCCCAAATGAGCCTATCCAAGAGTGGAAGGGGGTAAAGCTATGCTGAAATGACCCAAAAAGTTCTTAAAAATGTGCTTCGGAAGTTACCGGAAACTTGTTTAGCTATATCTAAAAATTCGTTTCGTTTTTCGAAAATCCGACTTCATATTCTTGTTTAGGGGGTCAAATTGAGTGGGAAATGGGTCTAACCCAAATTTTAGAGCAACCGTATC
>JAJOOR010006680.1:0-59632 GCA_036250505.1 Solanum acaule | reverse complement strand
CTTGGCTTACTATTCCCAAGTTCGGGTGTGTCCTTAAAGATTCAAGGACCTTTATGTTAAAGAGTTTCCTTAAGTTTAATGTACTAGATAGTAGTTCTATTGTATTGTAAGGGTTGTGTCCCTATTGTGTTGTAGTCGTGTTTTAAGATGGCTACCTTGAGACGTAGTATTCCGATTTTGTATTAAAGGTTTTAATGAGGTGACTTTTAAGTCTTGTGTTATATTATGATAGTTTTAAATTTTCCGCTATTTTTCTATGATAAATGCTATAACGAATGCTAAGGGCTTGTATAAGACCTCCAAGAGGTCGAATATGCCGGTAATGACTAGGGGGTGCTCTCAGGTCGTGATAGATATATTGGAAAGGAAGTGAGAAAGTTACAACAACGAACAATTGAAGCAGAGTTTACTACGTTAATGTTAGTGTAAAGTTTTAATGATAAACAACCTATATTTCCAAGACAATAATCGTTATCAAAAAGGAAAAAATCAAGATGAATCATGGATCCCTCATCAATCAATTGAAGATTATCAATCAAGGATCCAAATGAATATCATCAAATACTACAGCTTACAAAAAGCGCCAATCAAGGAAGATCTTGACTCAAGGAACTGTCCAAATTAAGATCCCTAGAAAGCACATATCACAAATGAAGTTAATCAAGGAAAGATGAATATCTCGACATCCAAACACCGATGGATACAACGGCTACATTCCAATCAATATTCAATCAAGGAAGACTGAATATGTCAAACTTACACTCAATCAAGGAAGCTAAAGATTCAAGGCTAAACTGAAGAATCCAACGGCTACAATCAACACTCAATCAAGAAAGCTGCAAAAGAATCAAGACTGAAAATCAGCCTTGAACTTTATTCTTGGAAAATAAGGATCCCTTGCCTTCTTTTCCAAGGATAAAAATCTCTTGGGTTGCCATCTTTTCACAGGAAAGATTCAGGACTCCAAACACTATAAATGAAGGGTCGATTGCTAGAAGCAATTGTACAAGCATTCTGAATCATCTCACATTCCCTACTCTACTTTTAACAAACACTGTATTACTTAGTTCTACTGTGTAAACAAAAAAGAGAGGAGAGAAAAATATTGTTGGTAAGGCTTTTGTATCAAAACAAAAAGAGTGAAACTAAAAACTGAGTGTAATTTGTCTACACTCATCTCTATGCTTACACCAAAGGTTACAAAGGCTTGAAGAGAACACCCTTGCAACCCAAGGGGACTGGACGTAAGATCCACATTGGATCCCAACCAGTATAAAAACTTTATGTGTCAAGTTTACTTTCCAGTTTTTAATTATACTTCTCTGCTAGCCACAATCGACTAAAAGAAACCTTAAGTCGACTCAAGAGCAAAGACAAAAAAATAGCAATTCACCCCCTCTTGAACTTTCAATTGGTATCAGAGCCTCAACTCACAAATATCTATCTAACAACAGGTGATAAAAAGTGTCACACCCAAGCCTACACCCTGTGTGGGACTGGCACTCGAGAACCATTGCTGGCCCCAAGCGAACCCTTAGTCTGGCTTACTAATAATGTTTTAAGAAAATAAACATTTAACTTAGCCAAAGTGGCAACTCAAATCTGAACATAAGCCAATAACAACATAATGACGAATGAACTAACATCTGATTAGCTATCTATGAAGCCTATAGAACAACTGAGATAGATGTCAGGACAAGCACCACAACATCCTAATGAACTGATAATAATACTGAAAGCAATAAAAGGGATCCTCCGGAAAGCAAGGAGGCTCACCATAAGACTCTGAAATGCTCAACTGGATCAACGATGCACTGGATGCCGATCCTACTTACCTGCATCTGCATCATAATAAGATGCAGGCCAAATGGCATCAGTACATTGAATGTACAAGTATGAGAGGGGAATTCTAAAACAAGCCATAAGCTTGAAAGAAATTTGAAGAACTTACCTAGCTCAACTCAACTCAACATAACTGAACCCATTTCAATATAAAGCAGTTTAAAACAAGTGCAATATCAAAAAAAAGTTGTTTAAAACATGATGTCAACTCTGTGTGTATGCAAAGATACATATAACTCAGAAATATATGTAAAAACACAATAAACTGTGTGTATAAGAATATAATTACTTATGTGGGAGTTTCTCCAACTGACAACCATCACGTAAGAGCTATTGTGATGATACAATGTTTTGCCGTCATATACCTTGTCAAGGGTATAGAAGTTGAACTACTAAGTGGATCCACTAGTCTATGCTAAAAAACACTAAAGGAATCATCTAAAAAGTATGACCCTTTTCAACCCATGATGGCTACATGGTTTATGGGGGCTGTGAGTTGCCTGAACTCACCCCCATATTGGTGCTCAATACTACTCCCAAAAATATGATACTAGCTCTTACGTTTAAAAACATACTTCTTTCTGTGATTTGGGATAATTGCTTAAAAACTTAGTTCAAAGGCTACCTTGGAAATCCAAGTTTCCTCCCTTGCTTATTTGTGAAAGCGTTTACTCTTTTCTGAAAACTAGCTCAAAGGCTCTTTGGAAATCTCAGTCTCCGTTCTTATTTAAATGTGAAAACATTTTAAACTCTTTGGGAATACATAGTCCCCATATACTTGTTGGAAGAAATGAACTTCAAACTTTACTCTTTACTCTTTACTCAACTTGAACTTTAAGTCATAAAACAAAGTTAAAAGCATTTGCAAAAGACTTCTTGAAAAGACAATAAGAACTTCCTACACTTGGCTCTTAACTTTCCTTGAATTTGAATTTATGGATTCAAGGTTATGATTCATGTTTCTGGATGATTTCTAGATGTTTAGAAGTCATTTAGAGTAGTTAGAATCAATAGGAAGTGTTAAAACACTTAAGAAAGACTTAAACGGACTAAATGACGAAAAACTGGTGAAAAATAATGATTTGGGCGCATTCTGGGAACGCCGCGCCATCCCCAACTTTCTGGGGCTCCTTTTGGGTGCACTGTAGGCGCGCCGCCCCAGCCTCTCTAGCGCTATGGAGGTGCGACGCGCATGTCCCTCCTCAGGTGTGTCTGACGAATTTTTAAACTCATTTTCTGATCCTTAATTGTTTTAAATCGATTCCTTTTCTCAATACTTTCTTAGATTCCGACACCCAAAGCATGTACACTAGAATCTAACTCGAAACAACTCTTAACATCACTAAAACATCTCAAGAAAGCCCATCAATCAGATGTAAGTTCAAGAATGGAAACAATTCAAGAATACAACTCAAGAATATGAAAATTCTAACTCTTTTAGGTCGAAAATCGTTGAATTAAACATGTTTGACGCATGGGTGAATGGACCCAACACTATGTGATCTCACATACCTCGTAGGGATCACCCCTTGATGAAATCCACAAGCGATTCTTGAAGCTCTTGACGATTCTTGCTTCCTTTCCTCCTTTCTCCTCTTCTTTTCTCTTTTCTAAAATCCCTAACTATTTTTCCGAAAGCATAAACTGACTAAGATCAGTTTAGACCCCAATTAATTACCCAAAAATGAAATAAAATAATTAGGTAAGGAAAAGACCATAATGCCCTTCTAAAATCCGGATTGGACATTTCCTTATTTGAATAGCCCAACTTCTAATGGGTATATCTCACTCATACGAACTCGGAATCGCGTAAACTCAGCGGTGTTGGAAAGATTTCCCAAGATCTGTCCTAATATATCTGGAAACACATCTAACTTATCCTGATCTAGAAGTTATGGTCGTTTGAAGTTGACCAAAAATCCAACTTAACAAACTTGACCAATTTTCCAAATTTTATACTCTTTCCAAAAAATGACTATTTCCACTTTTTAATTTGTTTCTAGTTACGGGGTGTTACAATATCTCCCCCTTTGGAACATTCGTCCTGGAATGATCTTACTCTTAGTAGGCTAAGGGTGTAACATCTAACATTCAGCTCAAACACCCAACAAACAATGCAAATACAACATGCAATCTCATAAGTTAAAGAGTACTAACAAGAGAATTAGTACCTTGGTCTGGAATTTCTCTGGATTCGAAGAGATATGGATACCTCTTCTTCATATCTTCTTCAGTTTCCCAAGTAGCTTCCTCAACAAATGGGTTCCTCCAAAGAACTTTGACTGATGCTACTTCCTTAGTCCTCAACTTACGAACTTGGCGATCTAGAATCTGAACAGGAATCTCCTCATAAGACAAGCTATCCTTGATCCAAATATCTTATGTTGGTATGATCAAGGAAGGATCGCCCATGCACTTCTTCAACATGGAGATGTGAAATACCGGATGAACTGTTACTAACTCTTGTGGTAGCTCCAACTCATAAGCTACATTACCTACCCATTTCGATATTCTGTAAGGGCCAATATACTGGGAACTAAGCTTCCCCTTCTTACAAAATCTCATAACACCTTTCATGGGTGAAACTTTCAAATACACTCAGTCATCTACTTCAAACTCTAACTCCCTTCTCCTAACATCAATGTAGGATTTGTGACGACTCTGCGCCGTTTTCAACCTCTCTTGAATAACTTTCACCTTCTCCATAGCTTGATGTACTAAATCTGGCCCTATCAACCCTACTTCACCAACTTCAAACCATCCAATAGGAGATCTGCATCTTCTCCTATAAAGAGATTCATAAGGAGCCATCTGGATGCTAGAGTGGTAACTATTGTTGTAAGCAAACTCGATAAGAGGTAGGTGATCATCCCAATTACCTTTGAAATCGATCACGCACGCCCTCAACATATACTCTAAGGTCTGAATAGTGTGCTCTGCTTGCCCATCTGTCTGAAGATGAAAGGAAGTACTTAAGTTCACTTTGAACCCAAGCCTTTTTGGAATGACTTCCAAAACTGTGCAGTAAATTGCGCACCTCTTTTTGAAATAATGGAGACCAAAACCCCATGAAGTCTTACCACCTCTTGAAGATACAACTTAGCATAATCTTCTGCTGAATGAGTAGTCTTTACCAGTAAAAAGTGGGTTGATTTTGTCATTCTATCGACAATCACCCAAATAGAATCATGCTGCCTGCGAGACCTTCGTAAACCTGTGATAAAATCCATATTAATCATCTCCCACTTCCATTCCGAAAGCTCTATAGTCTGAGCCATACCACCAAGCCTTTGGTGCTCTACTTTAACTTGTTGGTAATTCAGACACTTAGCAACAAATTCTGCAATGCCTTTCATCATACTACTCCACCAATAAACTTCTCTCAAGTCGCGATACATCTTTGTGGAACCCGGATGAATGGAATATCTGGAGCTATGAGCTTCCTCCATGATCCTCTCTTGAAGTCCATCCACCATTGGTACACACAATCTTCCTTGATATCTCAATACACCATCTCCCCTTTGTTCAAAAGCCAATATTTTTTGCTTATGAACATTTGCCTTCAATTCAAGCAAAATAAGATCTTGGTCTTGCTTCTCTTTTACTTCTGACACTAATGATGACTTAGCCCCATTCATCACCACCACTCCTCCTTCGATGGAATCCATTAGTCGAAATCCTAAGCGTCCAAGTCTATGCACATATTTCGCTAACTCTCTCTTTTCTTCCTCAACATGGGAGGTACTACCCATAGACAACCTTCTTAAAGCATCAGTAACAACATTTGCCTTACCTAGGTGGTAAAGAATACTCATGTCATAATCCTTGAGTAATTCTAACCACCTCCTTTGTCTGAGATTAAGCTCTTTATGAGTAAACACATACTGAAGTCTCTTGTGATCGGTGAACACATCTACATGCACACCATACAAATAATGACGCCATATCTTCAAAGCAAATACTACGGCAGCCAATTCTAAATCATGGGTTGGGAAGTTTTTCTCATCAACTTTCAACTGTTTGGAGGCATAAGCTATAACCTTTCCATTATGCATTAATACACAA
The DNA here is from genome assembly GCA_036250505.1 of Solanum acaule. Lineage (NCBI taxonomy): Eukaryota > Viridiplantae > Streptophyta > Magnoliopsida > Solanales > Solanaceae > Solanum > Solanum acaule. Next base: position 53,725 of record JAJOOR010006680.1, on the reverse strand, counting down.
CCCAAACCAACTCTAGATGCATCACAATACACCACAAAACCTTGCGTACCTTCTGGTAAGGTCAAAACTGGTGTAGTAGTCAAACTCTTTTTCAATTCCTAAAGCTTTTCTCACAAGCCTTAGACCATTGAAACTTCACTGTCTTCTGAATTAACTTGGTCAAAAGGGATGAAATAGATGAGAACCCCTCTACGAACCTTCTATAATAGCCAGCTAAACCCAAGAAACTCTTAATATCAGTTGGAGATGTGGGTCTATGCCAATTCTGCACTGCCTTAATTTTCTGAGTATCAACTTTAATTCCCTTTCCAGACATAATGTGGCCTAAGAATGCCACAGACTCAAGCTAGAACTCACACTTAGAGAAATTGGTATACAACTCTCTATCTTTTAAAGTTTGGAGAACTATTCTAAGATGACTAGCATGATCTTCTTCATTCCTTGAATAGATTAGTATGTCATCAATGAAAACGATAACAAACATTTCTAAATAAGGTTTGAAAACTCTATTCATAAGGTCCATGAATGTTGCAGGCGCATTGAACAAACCGAAGGACATGACCAAAAACTCATAATGACTATAATAGTTTCTAAAAGTTGTCTTTGGACTATCACATTCCCTTACTCTTAACTGATGGTAGCCAGATCTGAGATCTATCTTAGAGAAGCAGGTGGCACCATGAAGTTGATCAAAGAGATCATCAATTCTCAGAAGAGGATGTTTGTTCGTGATGGTAACCTTGTTCAACTAACGGTAATCTATACACATCCTAAGGGAACCGTCCTTCTTCCTCACAAATAAGACCGGAACGCCCCAAGGTGAGATACTTGATCGAATGAAACCTTTATCTAAGAGATCTTTCAACTCTATTGGTGTCATTCTATATGGCAAAATAGATATAGGACGAGTATCTAGAAGAATGTCTATACCAAAGTCTATCTCTCTCTCTCAGGAAGGACTCCGGGAAAATCATCTGGAAAGACTTCTGGAAACTCTTTTACTACTGCAACTGACTGAATAGGAGGTATCTCAACACTACACTCATTAACTCGGACTAAGTGATAGACACACCCCTTAGAAACCAACTTCCTTGCCTTAAGGTACGAAATAAAATGACCCTTAGGCACTGCTGAACTGTTTTTCCACTCTAAGACTGGCTCATTTGGAAACTGAAACTTGACAACTCGAGTTCTACAATCAACTGAGGCATAACAGGTATGAAGCCAGTCCATACCAAGAATAACATCAAAATCTACCATGTCTAACTCAATTAAATCAGCCATGGTACTCTTGTGATTGACAGAAATGGGACAATCACGATAGACTCTCTCTGCTAGAATAGACTCACCATTAGATGTAAAAACACTGAAGGGTTCACTAAGTTGCTCAGGAATAATATCAAAATTCATCGCAACATAAGGAGTTACAAAAGACAAACTCGCTCCTTGGTCTAGCAAAGTATAAACATTAGAGTTAAAGACTTGGATCATACCAGTGACGACATCTGGCGAATCTCTTGGCGACTGGTGATAGCATATAGGTGGTTTGTTCCTCTGCTAGTACCGGAAGTAGCTTCTCTAGGTGCAGCCCTGTCTGGTGGAGCAGCTAAAAAAGACTGGATCTATTGCCCCCATTACCATTACCCTAGTTGTTCTTTGGACATTCTCACATGAAATGACCATTCAGGCCACACTTGAAACAACCAGTGGAGCCCTCACGACAAGTACCTGAGTGGTTCCTACCACACTTAGCGCATAGGAGGCTTACTATTGTCACGACCCGGGACTACCCCTAGATGTGACATGGCATATTTGACCCCGAAGGGTCTCGTACAAGCCTCTTAGCATTCATAACATGAGATAATCAAAATAGTGCGGAATTAAAACCTTTATTAAAAACCATACTATCAAAATTTTTTATTTAAAACAGCGGAAGTCTATAGTCTCACATGGCCATCTTAAAACATTCTTGAAACAAAAGTAGGGTCATGACCCTTTACAATAGAAAGTCTAAAAATGTCTATTACATGAAAGAAATGGAACATCAAAAATACTTGTCCTCTATCTATGAGGACATACCACTGAGCCTTGGAGGAATCTCAATCCAATCCCTTGAACTAGAGAGAAAGCAACTCACTTGCCGGAACCTACACTTTAGTAAAATAAGAGAAATATGGGTTAGCACACAAAAATGTACCAAGTATGATGACCATGCAAAACATGCTTAAAAACGGATATTTTATTTGAAAGTCATGCTTATGCCAATTTAAGAAGCTTCATACACATAAGTATAAGAGGCATACTATACACACATAACCAACGTACAAGTCATTTCTTCACAGTAGAACATAATCGACAATATAAGACATTTCTTCACATAAGCTTTCACCTCAAACAACCCCAAGCTATACCATGTGCAATGTATGAATAGTGTCTCATACCACCATCCATACTAAGTACCACATCAAGGACACCAAAAGTGAACTTACCATTCATCCTTTCCATCTTTACACAATACTCATACATAAGAGACATAAACATTTCATAAGTCATGACAAGGAAGTAACTCGTAATACAATCCAAGTATAGCATGCATCATCACATTAAGCATTTAAGTTAACATTCTTCATTAGCTTCATTAAGAGCACTTTCATTCATTAGTCATTAAGACATTAGAGAACTCACTATAGCCCTCTCAAAGCCTACTCGTGCAATGCATGGATGGCATCCCATACTACCACCCACACTTCATAGAACTTCTCAAGAAAACATAATGCACATCTCACATGATGGGAATAAGCGTTTAACCAACATAGACCAATGAGAGCTAAATTATGGAATCCGATGTACTATCCTATATCGTAAGGGTTGGTCCACTTGCCTAAGGTAGAACCGGTAACATTTTAGCTTAAGTGGATTCCACTAACTAATATCCTATGTGGGCACATAGTTATGGGATAGGAAGATGTTCATTGGAACCCTAGCCTAACATTGGGAGAGTTTCCATCTTACCATATCCACTCGGTGCTTAGCCTTCATTCCTATAGAGTAGTTCCTTTTCATTAACATTATTATACTTGAGAGGGCCACCAATGTTAGGCCTACCGTCCCAAAGTACATTACACATGAAAGGGCCAACACCTTTAGGTCTATCGATTCAAGGTACATTAAGGATAGCTCATTGACTTTCCAAGAAAGGGTACCATCAACATTGGGTCTACAGATTCAAGGTTCATCATTTCATCCATGAAAAGGCCACCTACACTAGGTCTACCGATTCAAGGTTTATCATCACATTAGTTTCTAGACTCATCATGAAGGGCTACCAACACTAGGTCTACCAGTTCAAGACATAGCTTAGAATACTTCATCATTCATTTATGAAAGGAATGTCATTGGCCTATCGATTCATATTCATAAAGTTAAGACACATTCAATATACAAGAAGAGGATGCCTAAGCCTACCAATCCAAGATACAACATTCAAGATCACATTCATCAATACAAGAAAATGATGCATAAAGCCTACCAATTCAAGATACAACATTACATTGAAGAACCCTTCACATTCCATCATCAACATTCATAGTGTCAAATTGAGAAATAGCCTTTCAATAATAACACAATACATTCATGACATGATCAGAATACCTTCATTGATTTCACATTTATATACATACATCATAATCATACTTCAATTCTTCATATTTTACCCTTCAAGGCCATGAATCACAAATCACCAACACACCAATAATTTACTACAATTTAGGCATGGATAATCAAGTGATTTCATAAACTAAAGCAATTTAGACATATTTCATTCTCATACATTCATAATCAACAAACCCACTACATAAAGGCACAATTTAGGAATTGAGGAAATTCATGGGTTCTTAGAGTATTTTCATCATAAATCATCAATTAAACACTAATTCAATAATAATTTTTCATTAATAAACCTTTTAAAACGTTTGAAGAAGGAACCCATTATTTAGAGTAAACCCTAGGTTTTTGAGAAACTTGAAAACTTTGAAATTACTTTTGAATGGACTCTAGGGGTGAAAGCTACCCCTAGATGAAGGATCACCATACCTTAATGGAGTTTTCCTCTAAATTTGGGAAGAAACACTTTGGTTCTTCAAACCCTTGCCTCCACTCCTTCTTCTTCTTCAATGGAGGTTTGTAAAGAGAGAAATATTGTGAGGGATGAACTCTTTTAGGTTTTCTTAAAAAGTGACTTAATTGAAGGAATTTCAAGTCTAAAAAGGTTATATACTTGCTAGGAAAGGAATAAACTAATAGGGAAAAATGGTATGGTGGACCCCTGTACTTGTATCACTTTGTATTATGGACCCTTTTACTTAATACTTTACCAACTGAACCCTTACACTTAATAAAACACAATATATCAAAACCCTCTGACCATTGACTCTGCTTATGTGGCATTAATATGGTTGAGTTGGCAAGAGAGTGAGACCACACGCTTATTAAGGCAAGTGAACATCATATTTAAATTTTGAAAATATTAAAATTAAAAGAGTTAAATAATAAACTTAAAAAAGAAAAAAGAAACCCTTCTTCTTCGCCCAATGACCTACTTTTTCATCCATCTCCATTTTTGTCCAAGCATATGCATCGACTTGGTACCTTGCTTTATATGTTGCTTGGGTACATGAAAACTCTAACCTTAGCTCCCATGGACTTTAGTGGCAAATTGGACTTGAACTTAGCTCTAACAACACCACTGTTTCCATGAGGTCTACAAACTTTTCCCCAAATACAGCGATAATGTGAGTTATTCTTCTTTGTTTTCTCCTTGTATACATAAGCCATACATTTCCCTAAGTACCAATCTACTTCCTCCTTAGTGTTCACTCCCTCGATCTGAACCAATGAAGTGTTTGGATACTAATTCGGTTTTGACCTCTTGTATCTGAGAATTGTTCCTCTGGTATAGAGTCTCACACGCTCTCCTTGGCGTCCCTTCACCATTTTCGATTATGAAGCTGCAAACTGAAGAAAATCCTTTCTAGTGAAGAAGCCTAAATTAAAATTTTATTTTATAAAATTTGCATCCAAAACTTTATGATTTTTTGTCCAAAAAGAAATTATTATAAAATAAAAAATGATATGGCAAATTTTATCTGACATGGAATGTGACATCAGTGCAATTGAGAATCATGATGAGTTGAAAGGGTTCAACAAGTTGAGTTTAAATGAGTTCGGAGGTTCAGATGACAAAGGGGTAAGTAGAAGGGTTCACAATACAAACGGGTACAAGTACAAGGGTCCACCAGACCATTTTTCCAAATAATAGGGACTCAACTTTGGAAAAGAACTAAGGACCCTAAAAGTTTCTACTTAAATTTAACCACCCTTCACGACATACCTCGCCCTTTGCACCACTTGGCTCGCCAAGGGCACTAGGTGACTGGCCTAATGGACCCTTGGCTCGCCAAGTTTTCTAGTAGGCTCCCCAAAAAGGCAGCTCACTTAGGCAATCTAGAGGACCATTGGGCGATTCGCCAACCAGGTAGGCGAGCCCCGACCTAGCTCGCCTAAATTTCCAACAGCTGGGTCATGGGGACAACCCACTAGGCGACTCCAAGGGTACAAAGGCGACTCGCCAAGCCCTTTAGACGATCAAGCAGCCCCATCACCAAAAGGTCCTAAGAACAACTAGTTCTCTTTCAATCCACCTTGTTAGCTTAGGCCCTAGCTTACCCCCTAGGCTTCTACCTTACTCATTTTAGTTCAAAAGCAGCCTAGACATCAAATTAAAGTCACACTAACCCTAACGTCTAGGATCTAATTCACTTACTAATTTTCTGGGTCGTTACAACTACCCCCTTGAACCATACTACCTTGAGAATAGGCAGGCTTGGCTCTGAAATTCTTACTATTGTACTCACTTTTGTTCTTAGGTGCAGGTGCACTTGTAGATGATGGAGCAGGACCCTTCTGTTTCTGTTGGAAGGATGATCAGTTGGCATTACTCTTCTGCTGCCCAAACTCGTTCCCTGTCTTAGCTCTCTTGTTCTTAAACTCCTCTCTATCCCTCAGTTTCTCTTCCTCAACCTGTTGCACATAGACCATCAACCTCGATATATCCATGTCCCCAATTAGCATCGCTGCCCTACCCTCTTTGTTTGATAGACGGGACAACCTAACAAACAGACTCATTCTACTCCTCATATCCGCAACCATCTCTGGAGCATAACGAGATAGTTGGGTGAACTTTAACCCATACTCATGAACACTTAGTGACTCTTGCTTAAGGGTAAGGAACTCTCGTACCTTAGCCTCTTTCAGTTTTCGAGGAAAGAAAATCCCTAAGAAAACCTCTTCAAAACAAGCCAACTCGCAGGTGGTGCATCCTCAGCTCAGTTCTTCTTCCATTGATCGAACCAAATCCTAGTGACACCCTTCATTTGGTACGCAGCTAATTCCACCATCTCAATATCTGCAACATGCATAACATCAAATACCTTTTGCAACTCCTCAATAAAGTTCTATGGGTCCTCAATAGTGCTTGAACCAATGAAACTTGAAGGCATCCTCAAGAACTCACGAATCCTCGAAGTGTCAGCCTCTTCTTGTCGAGCTCCTCTTTGTTGCCCAACCTGATTAGTCACAGCTTGACTTAGCATCCTAATTGCTTCCCTAAATTCAGCATTGGTAACTTCTCCTTGGGGTTGCACTTCAGGTGCATTGGGTACCCCTTGTTCCTCAACATTACGTCTAGCAGGAGGACCTCTGACAGCTCTTCATAGAGGCATGATTATCTAAAAACACGTGCAAGCATGAATTAGAAGGAAACTTTTTAGAGTTCAAACTCTAATGCACGAAATGAGTGTGAAAGAAGTGAAAAATTTTCCGAAGTGTTGCAGCCTCCAAATTATAGATGTGGCATGCTTCACACCGATAACTAGGACTCTACAGAAATGGCTTCATAGACTCCCTAGGACTCTTGAACTTTGTGCTTTGAAACGAAGTTTTTCACTCCCCGAGCCTACACCCTAGGTGGGACTGGCACTCGAGAACCATTACTGGCCCCAAGCAACCCTTGGCCTGGCTTACTTACTCAGTGGAAGACTTAGACATAAGAAAGAGAATCAAAATACAAGATAACTCAACATGTCTCAAAACTAAGCTCATAATGTTTTAAGAAAATAAACATTTAACTTAGCCAAAGTGGCAACTCAAATCTGAACATAAGCCAATAACAAGATACTGACGAATGAACTAACATCTGACTGACTATATATGAAGCCTCTAGAACAACTGAGATGGATGTCGGGACAAGCACCACGACATCCTAATGAACTGATAATATACTAAAAGCAATAAAAGGGATCCTCCGGAAAGCAAGGAGGCTCACCACAAGACCTTGAAATGCTCAACTAGATCAATGGTGCACTGGATATCGATCCTACTTACCTGTGTCTGCATCAAATAAGATGCAGGCCAAATGGCATCAGCACATTAAATGTACGAGTAAGCTAGGGGGGTTGTAAAATAAGACATAAGCTTGAAAGAAATCTGAAGAACTTACCTGGCTCAACTCAACTTAACATAACTGAACTTATTTCAATATAAAGCAGTTTAAAACAAGTGCAATATAAAGAAAAGTTGTTTAAAACATGATGTCAACTCTGTGTGTATGCAAAGATACATATAACTCTGAAATGTATGTAAAAATACAATAAACTTTGTATATAAGAATACATTTATTTCTGTGGGAGTTTTTCTAACCAACAACCTTCACATAAGAGCTATTGTGATGATACAACATTTTGCCTCACGCTGCTAGGGCCGTCCTATACCTTGCCGAGGGTATAGAACCTGAACTACTAAGTGGATCTACTAGTCTATGCTAAAGAGCACTAAAGGAATCATTTAAAACGTATGACCCTTTTCAACCCATGATGGCTACATGGTTTATGGGGGCTGTGAGTTGCCTGAACTCACCCCCATATTAGTGCTCAATACTACTCCCAAAAATATGATACTAGCTCTTATGTTTTAAAACATACTTCTTTCTGTGATTTGGGATAATTGCTTAAAAACTTAGCTCAAAGGCTACCTTGGAAATCCAAGTTTCCTCCCTTGCTTATTTGTGAAAGCGTTTACTCTTTTCTGAAAACTAGCTCAAAGGCTCTTTGGAAATCTTAGTCTCCGTTCTTATTTAAATGTGAAAACATTTTAAACTCTTTGGGAATACATAGTCCCCAAATACTTGTTGGAAGAAATGAACTTCAAACTTTACTCTTTAGTCTTTACTCAACTTGAACTTTAAGTCATAAAACAAAGTTAAAAGCATTTGCAAAAGACTTCTTGAAAAGACACTAAGAACTTCCTACACTTGGCTCTTAACTTTCCTTGAATTTGAATTTATGGATTCAAGGTTATGATTCATGTTTCTGGATGATTTCTAGATGTTTAGAAGTCATTTAGAGTAGTTAGAATCAATAGGAAATGTTAAAACACTTTAGAAAGACTTAAACGACTGAATGATGAAAAACTGGTGAAAAATGAAGATTTGGGCACCTCCCGGGAGAACCGCAACAGCCCCCACTTTTTGGGGCTCCTTTTGGGCGCACTGCAGGCACACCACCCCAGCCTTTCTGGTGCTATGGGGGCGCGACGCGCCTGGCCCTCCCTAGGTGTGTCTGACGAATTTTTCAACTCATTTTCTGATCCTAAATCGTTTTAAATCTATTCCTTCTCTCAATACTTTCTTAGATTCAGATACCAAAATCATGTACACTAGAATCTAACTCGAAACAACTCTTAACATAGCTAAAACGTCTCAAGAAAACCCATCAATCAGATGTAAGTTCAAGAATGGAAACAATTCAAGAACACAACTCAAGAATATCAAATTCTAACTCTTTTAGGACGAAAATCGTTGAATTAAACATGTTTGGCACATGGGTGAATGCACCCAATGCTATGTGATCTCACATACCTCATAGGGATCACCCCTTGACGAAATCCACAAGCGATTCTTGAAGATCTTGACGATTCTTGCTTCCTTTCCTCAGTTCTCCTCTTCTTTTCTCTTTTCTAAAAACCCTAACTCTTTTTCCTAAAGCCTAAACTGGCTAAGACCAGTTTAGACCCCAATTAATTAACCAAAAACGAAATAAAATAATTGGGTAAGGAAAGACCATAATGCCCTTCTAAAATCCAGATTGGACATTTCCTTATTTGAACAGCCCAACTTCCAATGGGCATATCTCACTCATACGAACTCGGAATCGCACAAACTCGGTGGCGTTGGAAATATTATTCTAAGATATTTCCTAAGATATTTGGAAAAACACATAACTCATCCTGAGCTAGAAGTTATAGTCGTTTGAAGTTATCCAAAAATCCAACTTAACAAACTTAACCAATTTTCCAGATTTTATATTCTTTCCAAAAAATGACTATTTCCACTTTTAAATTTCTTCCTAGTTCTTTATAGTTAGGGGGTTTTACAAAAATATCATGACACAACAAATCATGGGCGCAACTTCTCAAACAAGACCTCCCTACTTTAATGGGAAACACTTTTCTCATTGGAAATTGAGAATGGAAACCTTCATAAAATCCTATGATGTGAAAGTTTGGAGAGTGATGAAGCTTGGTGATATTCCTATTCCTATCACAAAAAGTTCAGACGAAAGTCAATCCTCCACTATTCCAAGCTTGGAGAACTAAACAAATGAACAAATGGAGATTATTCAAATAAACTCCAAAGAAAAAAATGTTCTATATAATGCTATCAGTGGTGAGGAATATGAAAAGATAACTTGATGTGACACTGCCAAAGAGATGTGGGATAAACTGGAAGTTACCTATGAAGGAACTGATAAAGTCAAAGAAACCATCACAGCTTGCTAGTATATGAATATGAACTTGTTCTAATGAAGGAAGGAGAAACTATCGAGGGCATGTTTGCTCGACTTAGTAAGATCATTGGAGAACTAAAAGCTTCAGGAAAAATATATCCTCCCATAGAACATATACGAAGAGTTCTTCGAAGCTTGCCACCGCAATGGCATGCCAAAGTAGTTGCTCTTGAAAGCATGAATTTAAACACCCTAACCTATGATGAGGTGAGGGGAGATTTAATAGCTTTTGAGAAAACTCATCTTAACAAAAAAGGCCAAGAAAAATCCAAAAAGGAAATTGTGGCATTCAAAGCAAATCAAGAAGACAAAGGAGAAGAAAAACTTCCAGAAGATGAAATTGCCTTAATTACTAGATCAGTGATGGATTCCTTCAGGAAATCTAGAAACAACAAAAGAGGAAGAAACTTCGAAAAGGGAAAGTATATCAATGATCAATCAAGAAATGATGGAAAATGTTGTGAATGTGGAAAGTATGGTCACATAGCCAGTGAATGTCCAGAAGCAAAGAAAAACTACTCCAGAGGAAACCAAAAGAACAAAGCACTAAGCAGCTAGAGTGATGAAGACAACTCTGAAAATGAACATGAAGAAATTGGTAACATTTGCTTCATGGCTAGTAGAGAATCAAGCACAGAGGTATGTAATAATTGTAATGATTTAAAAAACTTGCTAGATCGTGTTGTGACAGACCTTACTAGAATTTTTTTTTACTTTCATAATCTTCAAACTGAAAAAAGGAGTTTGGAAATAAAACTGGAAGTTAGTGAAGTTGAAAAGGATCTCCTTTATAAAGAAATTCACGAATTAAAATTTTCTCTTGAGAATTCCCTAAACAAATCAAACTCTTCCAAAAATTCCTCTAAAAAGGTCTCTAGCAGCAAAAATTCTTCAAATGGAAATTACTTTAGATGCAACCAGTCCTATAAGTCGACTGATTCAACAACTAACAGTAATGATTCCATTTCAGAAGAATATACTCCTAAATCTTGCATTTATTGTGGGGAGTCTGGACATGTGTCATATAACTGCTGGTTTCAAAATCACAACTCATCTGATGGGTTTGGAGACCAAAAAGAACTCCAGATAACCTTAACCTTGAAGGACCCAAAAAGGTTTGGGTACCTAAGAGGAGATAATAATCTTGTTTTGCAGGAACACCGCAAGAAAACAAAAGGAAAATGGGATCTGGATAGAGGATGTTCAAATCACACGACGGGAGATAAAAATATGTTCAAATCTGTTGCTGAATACAAGGGAGGAAACATTTGTTTTGGTGATAACTCAAAAGGAACGATAATTGGTATTGGTACAATTTCTTTTAATGATTCCTGCGATATCTCAAATGTTTATCTAGTGACGGGACTTAAATACAATCTGTTGAGTATTAGTCAACTATGTGACTCAAATCTAGAAGTCCATTTTCAAAAGAATCGATGCTTGATAAAAGATTCATCTGGAAATAATCTACTTCAAGGAAGCAGAGAAAAGAACGTATACATTCTTGACTCTGTAAAAAACAATGGAGAACATATATATCTATCTTCAATGACTGATGATCCCTGGATTTGGCATAAGAAACTTGGCCATGCAAGCATAAGACTGATAGAAAAGCTAGCTAAAAATGAACTGGTAATTGGGTTACCTAAGATGGACTATTCAAAAGATCACATCTGCGACATATGTCAAATGGGTAAGCAAACAAGAAACTCATTTTCTGGCAAGGATATTGTCTCCACAAACAAACCCCTACAGCTCCTACATATGGACTTATTTGGACCTACCAGAACAGCCAGCATTGGAGGTAAAAGGTACGCTTTCGTAATAGTTGATGATTATTCTCGTTTTACATGGGTTATGTTTTTATCTCACAAGGATGATACTTTTAAAAAATTTGAGTTTTTATATGAGAAAGTTCAAAGAGACAAAGGTTATTATATGTCATCTATAAGAAATGGCCATGGGGAGAATTCGAGAACAATTTGTTTGAAAAGTCTGTAATGAGAAAGGCTATACTCACAACTTCTCTTCACCTCGATCACCTCAACAAAATAGAGTTGTGGAACGAAAGAACAGGACATTTCAAGATATGTCAAGAACAATGACCATTGAGCACTCTCTTCCACACAAATTTTGGGCAGAAGCTGTAAGTACAGCCTGTCATGTGCTGAATAGATGCTTAATCAGACCCCTACTGAAAAAGACACCCTATGAATTGTGGAATGGTAAGAGACCTAACATTGGTTACTTCCATCCATTTGGGTGTAAATGTTTTATTCACAACAATGGCAAGGATAATATTGGTAAGTTTGATGCACGAAGCGATGAAGGTATATTTCTTGTCTACTCAAACTCTAGTAGATCTTATCAAGTTTTTAATAAGCGTACTTTACATATTGAAGAATCTATTTATGTTGTTCTTGATGATTCTAACAAATCTGTTGAGGTAAGAGTAAAAATAGATTATGAAGAGAGTCAACTACCTATGTCAACTCAAAGGGAGATAAGTAGTACTGAACAAATGACTGCAGAAGAACTTTCCATCGAACATATAGTCGAATATGTTCCAAATGAATGGAGAAGCGAACCAAATTATCCAAACAAATTTATTATTGGAAATCCAAGTGAAGATATGAAGACTCGAGCATTAAGAAGAAATGAGACACATGTTGCACTCATCTCTCAGCTAGAACCTAAGAAACTAAAAGAGGCTCTCTTAGATGAACATTGGATCAAGGCCATGAAAGAGGAACTAGATCAGTTCGACAAAAAATCAGGTTTGGACTCTAGTCCCTAAACCTGATGACAAGTCCATCATTGGAACAAAATGGGTTTATAGAAACAAACTGAATGAATCTGGAGAAGTGATCCGCAACAATGCCCATTTAGTGACTCAAGGTTACTCTCAACAAGAAGGAGTCGACTATGATGAAACTTTTTCTCCTGTAGCAAGGTTAGAATCTATTCATTTACTTCTAGATTTTGCTGCTCATAAAGGTTTTAAAGTGTTTCAAATGGATGTGAAAAGTGCGTTCCTAAATGGTTTTATTGAAGAAGAAGTTTTTGTAAAACAACCTCCTGGGTTTGAAAATTCAAATTTTCCCTATCATTTCAAGCTCTCAAAAGCACTGTATGGTCTTAAGCAAGCACCTTGTGCTTGGTATGATTGTCTCAGCAACTTTATTTTAAATCATGGTTTTACTCGTGGAAAAATTGATACAACTCTTTTTGTCAAAAGATCCTCCTCTGAGAATCTTATTATTCAAATTTATGTTGATCACATTATTTTTGGAAGTGCTAATATCTCCTTATGTGAAGATTTTTCCGTACTTATGCAAAGTGAATTCGAAATGAGTATGATGGGCGAATTAACCTTTTTCCTCGGACTACAAATCTATCAATCTGAGAAAGGTACATTCCTCTGTCAAACCAAATATTCCAAAGAACTCATTCAAAAATTTGGCATGGAAAACTCCAAGTCATTAGGCACTCCCATGAGTTCCACTTGTTCTCTTGACAAAGATGATAAAGGTAAGACAGTCGACAAGACTAAGTATAGAGGTATGATTGGGTCTTTACTCTATCTTATTGCTAGCAGATCGGACATCATCTTCAGTGTATGCAAATGTGCTCAATTTTAGTCTACTCCTAAAGAATCCCATCTAACTGCAGTAAAGCATATTATTCGTTATTTAGTGGGAACATCTTCCTTCGGTTTATGGTATCCAAAAGAGAAAATTTTCTTTCTCAAAGGATTTTCTGACATTGACTATGCAGGTGATAAAGACGACAGGAAAAGTACTAGAGGTACATGTCAAATTCTGGGAAATTCATTGATTTCCTGGAACAGCAAAAAATAGTACTTTGTCTCTCTCTACTACAGAGGTTGAATATATTGCCATCGGTCAATGCTGTGCTCAAATTCTATGGATGGTTCATCAATTAAGTGATTTTGATCTATCCTTTAAACCTATTAAAATTATGTTTGATAATTTTAGTGTTATTTGTCTGTCAAAAAACTTTGTGCATCATTCTCGAGCTAAGCATATTGATATCAAGCATCATTTTATTAGAGATCATGTTTTAAAAGGTGATATTGAAATTTGCTTTATTAGTATTGATTTTCAACTAGCAGATATTTTTACTAAACCCCTTTTAGAGGAAAGATTTTGTTCTCTTCATAAATCTTTGAATATTATTGAGAATCCCTTAAATTGTTGATATTATTGCATGCATTAATTGTCTCTCTACTTCCTGCGTCCTCATTAATATCTCTAGTATTTCTGCTACTTTGGTGGTTAATTTTTTTTAAACTCTATGTTCTTTCCTTTTTGCTGATGCCAAATGGGGAGAATTGTTATTAATTATTATTGCTAAATGCTTGTTATCATTGTCTCTGTTGATATTATGCTTGCTATCATTGTCTCTATTATTATGCACTAACTGGCTAAAAATAACATTGGAGCTCTCTACATAGCAAAGAATAGTCTCACATACATTTAGGGGGAGCAAGTTAATAACCCAACTCCACCAGTCAACCACCATTCATTACATTCAGGGGGAGAAAATCCAACATCCACTCTATAAGCCGACTATAACAGGGAAGTATCTTTATTATATATTGTCATCATCAAAAAGGGGGAGATTAATAGTGTAAAGTTTTAATGATAAACAACCTATTTTTCCAGGACAATAATCGTCATCAAAGAGGAAAGAATCAAGAATGAATCATGGATCCCTCATCAATCAATTGAAGATTATCAATCAAGGATCCTAATTGATAAAGTATCAATTAAGGATCCAAATGAAGATCCTCAGATACTACAGATCACAAAAGGCACCAATCAAGGAAGATCTTGACTCAAGGAACTGTCCAAATTAAGATCCCTAGAAAGCACAAATCACAATCGAAGCTAATCAAGGAAAGATGAATATCTCAACATCCAAACACTGATGGATAGAACGGCTACATTCCAATCAACATTCAATCAAGAAAGACTGAAGATGTCAAACTTGCACTCAATCAAGGAAGCTAAAAATTCAAGGCTAAACTGAAAAATCCAACGGCTACAATCAACACTCAATCAAGGAAGTTGCAAAAGAATCAAGACTGAAAATCAGCCTTGAGCTTTATTCTTGGAAAATAAGGATCCCTTGCCTTCTTTTCCAAGGATCAAAATATCTTGGGTTGCCATCTCTTCATAGGAAAGATTCAGGACTCCAAACACTATAAATGAAGGGTCGATTGCTGGAAGCAATTGTACAAAAAGTCTGAATCATCTCACATTCCCTACTCTACTTTTAACAAACACTGGATTACTTAGTTCTACTGTGTAAACAAAAAATAGAGGAGAGAAAAATATTGTTGGTAAGGATTTTGTATCAAAACAAAAGGAGTGAAACTAATCACTGAGTGTAATTTGTCTACACTCATCTCTATACTAACACCAGAGGTTACAAAGGCTTGAAGAGAACACCCTTGTAACCCAAGGGGACTGAACATAAGATCCACATTGGATCCCAACCAGTATAAAAACTTTATGTGTCAAGTTTACTTTCCAGTTTTTAATTATACTTCTCTGCTAGCTACAGTCGACTAAGAGACACCTTAAGTCGACTACTCAAGAACAATAACAAAAAAACAGCAATTCACCCCCTCCCCCCCCCCCCCTCTTGCACTTTCAATTCATTCCACAATTCTACAGCCAAAAGGTGATAGTTTTATGGTGAAGTTATGTTAATAATGAACATTTACCTAGACAAAGGTGTAATACAGCATACCTAACTGAGTGCGGCATATCCACTTGATGCAAATATCTGAATCACTGAGGCAGCCCAAAAACTTGGAAAAATTGTCTACCATCTTTGTTACTTCCTGCTCCCTAACTTCTAATAACTGGTTTTTCATACCAATTGAGGTTGTGCAGATTGAGAATCCCAAAAGTTAATTCTTTTTTAGTAACCAAAAGTACCAAAATGAGGAAGATACTTCCTGTAATTAAAAGTAAATATATCAAATCAATCGTAAAAGTAATCATTGTTACATGTCAAACAACACGAAATGTTTTAAAAATCTAACAACATTTAAACTCAACTATCAGCGTCAATAGACAGTCAGAGCATCGCATATCTACTTTGATGTTATATTACAGATAAATGTAAATATACAACTGAATTGAGTTAAACCATATGTACAACTGAATGTAAATATAGCATGTGTAATCTCTTATTACATAGAGTACACAAGTGAATGGAGTTGACATTTCGATCCGACAAAAGTGACCACTGAATGGAACTTCCTAACTAATTTGTACACTTGCCCATGAGAACTCAAAAATAGACAACATAGAGTACAACTACTTTTATCAAGAAGCCAAAAACTTAAAAATACAAAAATACTACTTGATGGTAGTAGACAATCTAAGCATAGCCCAACTTCTTCACTAGTCAATGTACCTAACTGTCGCACCCCGAGCCTACACCCTTGGAGGGACTGGCACTCGAGAACCATTGTTGGCCCCAAGCGAACCCTTGGTCTGGCTTAACTCTTAGTAGGAGACTTAACTCATGATAGAAATACTTTAAAAAGTAAACTGAATTGCTCAATAAATAACTTAGAATGTCTAAAATAACATTCAACTTAACCAAAGTGGCAACTCAAGATTCAACATAGGCCAATAACAAGATAATGACAAATAAACTAACTAACTATCTATGAAGCCTTTAAAACTTTTAGGGATGTCGGGACAAGACCCCCGATCATCCTAACAAGTGAAAACTACTAAATCAATGTAAATAGGGATCCTCCTGAAAGCAAGAAGGCTCATCACAAGACTCTGAATGCTCAACTGGATCAATGAAACACTGGATGTTGATCCTGGTTACCTGTATCTGCATAACAACGATGCAGGCCAAATGGCGTCAGTACATTGAATGTACGAGCATGCGAGGGAAATACTAAAACAAGACATAAGCTTGAAAGGAACTGGAAGAGCATACTTGGGCTCAACTCAATTCAACTTAACTCATTTCAATATAAAGCAATAATATAAATGCAGTATAAAGAAAAGCCTTTAAAACATGGATAACAACTCTGTGTATTTAGAAATACAATAGTAACTCTGTATGTATGCAAAGATACAATATAAACTCTGGATGTATATAAAAATACAATTTACTTTTGTGTACATATAGAATACAAAATACTTCTGTGGGAGTTTCTCTAACCGACAATCATCACTTAAGAGCTATTGTGATAATATAGTGTTTTTCCTCATGCTGCCAGGGTCATCATATACCTTGTCGGGGGTATGGAACCTAACTCCTAAGTGGATCCACAGTCTATGCTAAAAACCACTAAGGAATTATCTAAAAAGTATGACCCTTTTTCTACCCGTGATGGCTACATGGTTTATGGGGGCTGGGAGTTGTCTGAACACTCTTCCCCATATCGGTGCTCAATACTACTCCCAAAATATAATACTACCTTTTATGTTTAAAAATATAACTTCTTTATGTGGTTTGATATAATTGCTCAAAACTTTAGCTCAAAGGCTCTCTTGGAAATCAAAGTTTCATGTCTTGGTTAATTGAGAAAGCATTTACTCTTTATTGAAAAACTAGCTCAAAGGCTTTTTTGGAAATCAAAGTTTCCTTTCTTGCTTAAATTTGAAAACATTTACTTTTTGGGAATACATAGTCCCGATATACTCTTTTGAAGAAATGTACTTTAATCTTTACTCTTTACTCAACTCAAGACTCAAGTCATAAAACAAAGTTAAAACATTTGTGAAAGACTTTTGGAAAACTCTATGAACTTCTCTTGACTTGACTCTTAACTTTCCTTGAATTGAATTATGGATTCACGGCTCATGATCTCATGTTATAGATGATTTCATGTTGTTTAGACGTACCTCAGAGTGTAGAAATCAACTAGAAAATATAGGTACGTTTCAAGGGAACTCGTACGGAAAGAACTGGGAAAGGGTAGAAGACCAGGCGTCCCTAGCGCTCTGAATGGCGCGGGGATCCAGACCCAAAACTACAGACACTGGCTTGGGGTGCACTGACTAGCTCGGCGCCCCAGAGGCCAAGCTACAGACGCCTGTGTGGGGCGCTCTGAGTGGCGCAACACCCCACCCCTTTTCCCCAGATTTTTGATGAATTCTCTTAGTCGTTTTTCAACTCTAAACCCTCTAGATTCAATTGGTTCTTTCCCCCAAACACTTAGATTCGAATACATAACCAAAATATGCAAGAATTTATTCAAAACGACATCTAATTTTATGAATCTAACTCAAGAAACTTCTCAACAATCAAGAACCCAATAGAAACTTCAACACAATCCATCAAGAACTCAATTCTATACTTTCAAGAACATAATTTCACTGAAATAAATCATGGTTGGCGCGTGGGTGAACTAAACCAATGCTATGTGATCTCACATACCTCGTAGGGATCAACCCTTGGCAAAATCCTTAAGCAATTCTTCAAGAACTCGACGATTCCAAGCTTTTTCTCCTCTTTTCTCCTATCATTTTCTCTTCTCTCAAAACCCTAACTTATTTTTGTGAAGCGTAAACGGAATACAATCAGTTGAGACCCCAACTTAATTACCAAAAATAAATTTAATTAATTGGGTAGTGAAAAGACCATAATACCCTTTTAAAATCTGATTTTGACTTTCCTTATCTAGACAGTCCAACTTCAAATGGGGATATCTCCCTCATACAAACTAAAAATTGATCAAACTCGGTGGCGTTGGAAATATAATTCAAAGATATTTCCTACAGTATATTGTAGAACACCTAACTCATCCATAGCTAGCAGTTATGGTCGTTTGAAGCTGACCCAAAACTCATACTTTGCTAAATTTTGTCAAACTTTCAAAATTTGATTATTCCAAAAAAATGGTTTCTTTTTAATTCTAAGTCTTCCTAGTAGCAGGGTGTTACACTAACCACAAATAGTCAGTGTAAGATCCTTGTAGGTGTATGAACTTTATTATTTCCACTGACCGCATATTTATTTGAAGAAGGTAAATTAAAAGGTTCAGATAAAAGAAAATATATAGGTGAAGCTCTAAATCAGCCATTGGTTATTCATTATTTTTGACATGTTTGCCTGGACACAGTTGAGTGAACCTTTACCAAGTCATCGACCTTCGGAACACTTAACACTATGTAGTCTAATTCAATTAAAAAGCATAATAATGAACTAATGAGCCTTTGAAATAGAGGTCGAAACACTAACATGAAACTTATTAATGTAAGCTCAATATGAAATAATGGCTAGAATAACTTAGAAAGACCTGTTGAGACAAACTCAATTTGAGTTACTTCTCCAGACCTTGTCCTTGGTTCTATCAACTATGGAGTCTTCCTGTGGTTCCTTTAATTTCACTTAATTCCTCACTACTGATCGTTAGGGAAAATACCATGTGTTGTAATTGACTCGTAGCTTTCAGAAGAGAATAGATTTTCAGAGTTACTTATCTAAGCAAGCCTTACAACTCTTCCCTTTCTGGCCCCTTAATGTTTCATTATCAGAACTAAATAGGCATGAGTACTTGAAAGATAACAACAAGCCACATTTCAGCTAGACATATTTAGTAAGCTCATACTACTACTTATCAAGTTAATTGCAATATCCTTTCAAAAGGGGGAAAAAAGACTAGCTGATCTACTAAACTTCACTTCATTTAGTTGTCCACCATAAAATTACTCAAATATATCTAAATAATCAAAAAAAAATTATCAAACTTAACAAAATCCCAATTTAACTCTGGCTAAGAAAGCTGACCAAAGCATAGTCAGTTTTGAAGCCCGCTATTAAAAGAGTGTTAGAGTAGGTAGACAACCAACATTAAATCATCTTCTAATATTGAATCCCGAATAAACTGGATAGAAACATAATTATACATGTCCCCAACTAATATCTTTCGGAACTTCACATAATGCAGATGAGTTAGATCATTTTAGGGTGATGCCAGAGGAATAGAGGCATACTTGATTTACAGCAGCAACAACAACATACTAAGTGCAATACCACAATTTGGGTCTAAACAACATACTTGATTTAATTGAATAATACTCTAATCAACACAATTGGAACTAATACTTCCCATAATGTATAAATAGTAGTGCAACAGTACGTATTTCACATAAACCAATAGAATAAAACAACTAAATTCAACAATAAAACATGAAATTCATTGTAAATTAAAGCTTAAAAATAGTCACTTTATCATTTCCCTAAGGCTCGCCATCAAATCAAAACTAAATTACAGGAGTTAAGGAAATTACCACAAGTTGCCGCGATAATTCAATGTATATGGATCACTTTCAAGTGACTGATCAAAATGACTATGAACCTTATGCTTTCCTTTACCACTTCGATCGACCAGAGTTAATATAAACGAAGTCCTAACATCGTTACCTTCATCCGCCAATGCAATAAAAAGTGACACGTACAAATGGGGGTAAAAAAGGGGACAATTTTTCAAGAATTATACAAAATGTACTATTTTTCCTTCCTTGAAAACTTTCTTAGTTTCATTTTTAACCATTTTAGAGTTACTAAAATCTTGCACTTTAATAATTCAAAAGCTCAACTAAACAATACAGACAACAAAAAGAAAAACTCTTTTGATGTTATACCAAGTGTTTGATGAGACCATATTATATAGTACACATAAATGTAAATATACAAGTCAATGGGTTTGAACTTGTTTGCTTAGTAAAAGAAAAGAAATCATAAAACCCAAAATCGAAAATGAAAGCTTAATGGCTGACTAACCTTTCACAACTTCTTGATTGGCGTGGGTGGTTCAATTGAGGTACCGCTGCTGGAAGATTCAGATTCAACAAATGTTTCTTTCATTTCTACCTTTCTTGCATCGAACGACTTGGCCCTTTTAATGTTCCTCTCGCTAGTACTTGGTAGAGATACACATTCTTTTTCAGTGTAGGACAGAATTGTTAGACTTGACTGAGTAACATTAGAGTTTGTCTAGGATGACTTCCTTAGTTGAATGTGAAATAGTCTCTCTGACAACATTTGTTGGGTCTGATTAACACGAAAAAGTTGGTTCTGGAAACAAAAGAAATCATTTACAAAAGGATATATTAAGTATACGAATAAACAGACACTAAGACATATAAGTAAGAGATAACCTTGACGCAGGTTATGTCAAATATGTCTTCTGCCTTCATGCGGAGAAGTTTTTCAGCAACATCACCATAAATGAAGGCAGTTGTTGAACCATTACCATCAACCAGATCAATTTAGAAGGTACACATACAATCATAGTGAGTAAATACTTGAAATTTTATTTGTATATGCCATATTTTACCGCAACAAATTTATGTATATAGCATAAAGGTAATATTGAGGCCCTAATGTTGTCTTTCTTTGACATTTTGCGCAATCAAACTGTTCATTGTCTTTTGTGCATTTTTTCTGTTTGCAGCCCGAACACTATAGCACACAAAACTTTTGAAGGTCATTTGATATTTACAGCTCGACCTCAATGTAGAAAACTCCAAACTGTAATTCCCAAAAAAATTATGTATCCAACTCTATTCCATCAATAATTTTAGCAAGTCTAACTATTTCTTAAACTTACTGAAGCTGCTGATGTAATTTCTGCAATAGAAATTTCTTATCGGTGAACAGGATTCACGATATGAGCAGTGGATGATTCTGCGAGGTTGCCCGACACATTGCCTAAAAGCACGTCTTTGTTTGTTTTTGCCCTATTATTGTCACGCCCCGAAGCTACCCTCAGTACATGGACGCGGGACCTAGGATCATGAGTGACCCTAAGCTAACCCTGTTGGCATGTCATAAGCATACTAAAGTAAACTGAATCAATAAAGACTGTGCGGAAGCTAATCATGAGATAATCTGAAATAATAGGGAATACCCATATGCTAAATCTGAATATATGAAAAGTGAGAGTTTAACAATAACTAAAAAGTCAAACTCCAATACTAAAGTTGAAACTAACTATGTCTCAAATAAAGCCTCTACTGACTAGAAATGCTGGGACATGCCCCAGCTAAGTCTAGCAAATACTGAAACTAGAGCTAAAAGCAAAGGAAAATAGTTATGTCAATCATCCTCGAAGAATGAGGACTCACCACTGATGTTGTTGAACTGAAGATCGAGAACCGATCTATGCGTGATCTGGAAGCTGAGAACCTAAACCTACATCACGAGAAGAGGTAGTGCAGAGTATACTTCAGTACTTGAAAGGTACTGGGCATGCATGATAGAGTAAAGCTAAACATAATCATAACCAAACCAAAGCACAAATCTGAGCAATGATAAAAGATGAACTGAATGTAAATATGCTGAGAATACTGAACATGAACTAACTGAATGCAATGACCAAGTTTATAATATGTTGATACTAAAATCTAACTGTAATTGATAACATGATCAATGCAATAGAATCTGACTGAACTGTGGGAACTACTAATAACCGACATAAAACCACATGAGATAAATGTGGAGTCCGATGTAAAGGCCCCATCGAGAGGACCCAATATACCCTGCCAAAGGAATAGAGGCATGACTGGCGTGATCACTAAAATGATGCCCACAGAGGGGACTTACAACCTACGAGGCACGTAGTTCTGGGACTTGAGGGTGACTGACCCTAGTTCGCTCGGTATTAAGTTTCTCCCAATTGATTATGTATGTAACATTTTATGATTGAAATGTTGTAATATCGGATAGCTCAAAACTGACATGCAAATTGAGAATACAACATCAATGTACTAATAATGAAGCATTCAAAAACCGAGGCATGTATATCTGAAATATCTGACCTAGCATGTGTAATTCATGAACTAAAAGAACTACATAGCTAGGGTTCTGAAATTAAGAAAGAATCTACACAAAACGATACTAAATTCATGACAATCTGATTTGGATCATTCTAAGAGCTAAAACCCAACAATTTCTAACATTCAAGAAAACCCTAGGTCTAGATAATATTAAGGGAATCAGGATTCTAACTGAAATCTAGGGACCTAATGGGTGAAAGAAACTCACTAGTGAAATCCCACATACCTGGTGACGAATTCCACGGAGAAATCTTTCAATTTCGGGGCTGGAACTGATGAAAACTTGCTGTGTTTTGGAACTAGGGTTGGTCGACTTGTTTCTCCTCTTTTGTTCTAAGTTTGATCGACTAATTGAGAAAGAATTGACTAGGGTAAGTTCTAATTTGTTTACTAGGGAAAAACTAATGAAAACCATGTAGTTTAGGGGTTAAACGACGTAGTTTAGGTGTCCAATGAATAGGGGAAAAGACCAAAAATACCCTACTTAAAATTCTGACGCAGTTGACCACAGCTCTTCTAACGGTCCGTCGAAGGGACCACGGACCATGGAGCTGGTCATGGTCCTGGTCTAGTAGCTACTGGATCTGGGTTGCCTTACTACAGTCCACTTCACCGATCGTGTGAAGGATCACGGACCGTGAAGGTCCCCGTGGTCCTTCACCAAGGCTAAGGATTGCACTGGTCCAACTCTACGGGAGCAACCACGGCTCGCCATCGAGACCACGGCCCGTGGAGGGTCCCGTGGTCTAACATCTAGGCCTGGTGGACTCTGACGGGTTTCCACGAGTGCCAGTGTCATTCCCCGAGCCTACACCCTGGGTGGGATTGGCACTTTAGAACCGTTGTTGGCCCCAAGTAAACCCTTGGCCTGGCTTACTTACTCAGCGGAAGACTTTTAAGCATTAAGAAAAAGATTCAAATGCCAAATAACTCAACTGTCTCAAAATAAATTCATAATGTTATAAAATAGACATTCAACTTAGCCAAAGTGGCAACTCAAATCTGAACATAAGCCAATAACAAGATAATAACGAATGAACTAACATCTGACGGTCTATCTATGAAGCCTCTAAAACAACTGAGTTGGATGTCGGGACAAGACCCACAACATCCTAATGAACTAACTAATATTGAAAGCAATAAAAAAGGGATCCTCCGGAAGCAAGGAGGCTCACCACAAGACTGTGAATGCTCAACTGGATCAACGATGCGCTAAATGTTGATTCTGGTTACCTATGTCTGTATCATAAGAAGATGCAGGCCAAATGGCATCAGTACATTGAATGTACGAGTGTGCGAGAGGAATTCTAAAACAAGACATAAGCTTGAAAGGAACTGAAGAACTTACCTGGCTCAAATCAACTCAACATAACTGAACTCATTTCAATATAAAGTAGTATAAACCAAGTGCAATATAAAGAAAAGTTGTAGAAAACATGGATGTCAACTTTGTGTGTATACAAAGACACAATATAACTCTGAGATGTATGTAAAAATACAAATAAACTATGTGTATATGAATACAATTACTTCTGTGGGAGTTTCCCTACCGACAACCATCACATAAGAGCTATTGTGATGATACAGTGTTTTGCCTCATGCTGCCTGGGCGATCCTATAGCTTGCCGAGGATGTAGAACCTCACTACTAAGTGAATCCACTAGTCTATGCTAAAAGTCACTAAAGGAATCATATAAAAAGTATGACCCTTTTCAACCTATGATGGCTACATGGTTTATAGGGGCTGTGAGTTGTCTGAACTCTCCCCCATATTAGTGCTCAATGCTACTCCCAAAATTTGATACTAGCTCTTATGTTTAAAAACATACTTCTTTCTGTGATTTGAGATAATAGCTCAAAAGCTACCTTGAAAATCAAAGTTTCCCCTCTTGCTTAATTGTGCAAGCGTTTACTCTTTACTGAAAACTAGCTCAGAAGCTCTTTGGAAATCAAGGTTTCCTTTCTTGTTTAAATGTGAAAACATTTTAAGCTCTTTGGGAATACATAGTCCCCATATACTTCTTTGAAGAAATGAACTTCAACATTTAATTTTACTCTTTACTCAACTTGAACTTTAAGTCTTAAAACAAAGTTAAAACATTTGGAAAAGACTTTGGAAAACATTAAGAACTTTTCTTGACTTGACTCTTACTTCTCTTGAGTTTGATCTTAACTTTCCTTGAATAGGATTATGGATTCAAGGTTCATTATCTCATGTTTATGAATGATTTCACTATGTTTAGACGTACCTTAGAGTGTTGGAATCAACTAGAAAACATAGGTATGTTTCTAAGGAACTAGTACAGAAAGATCGGCAAGAAATGGGAAAAACTGGCGTCCCTGGCGCTCTGAGAGGCGCAGCGCGCTAGCCTCAAAATTTCAGAGACTGACATGGGGAGCTCTGGCTGGTGCGGCACCCCAGAGGTCTTTTTTCAGAGACTGCTTTGGGACGCGCTGAGAAGCGCGGCTCCCCAACCCCTTTACCCAAATTTTTACGAATTTCCTCCTTCGTTTTTCAACTCTAAACCCTCTAAACTCAATTGGGTCTTTCCCTAAACACTTAGAATCAACTATACCATCAGTATATGAAAGATTCTAATCGAAATCCCACCTAAAATCATGAATTTTAATCAAACAACTCCTCAACGATTTCAACGAATCAAGAATTCAATAGAACTTCAACAAACCCATTAAGAACTCAATTTCTAAACTTTTAAGGACTTAAATTCGCTGAACTAAATCATGATTGGCGCGTGGGTGAACTAACCCAACGCTATATGATCTGACATACTTCGTAGGGATCACCCCTTGACGAAATCCACAAGCTAAATCCTTGCGAACGATGATCTTGGCTCTTTTTTCCTTTCTTCTCCTCTTGTGTTCTTTCTCCAAAAACCGTAACTCTATTTTTCAAAAGCGTAAACTGAATCCTATCAGTTTAGACCTTAGAATAATTACCAAAAATGAATTAATTAAGTTGGGTATGGAAAAGCCCAGACTACCCTTCCAAAATCCTAATTGGACTTTCCTTATTCGAACAGCCCAACTTTCAATAGGCATATCTCACTCATACGAGCTCGAAATCGCATAAAGTCGGGGCGTTGGAAAGATTATTCCAAGATCTTCCCTAAGATTTTTGGAAACACACCTAACTCATCTTGAGCTTGAAGTTATGATCGTTTGAAGTTGACCAGAAACTCAACTTAACATACCTAACAAATTTTCCAGATTTTTAAATTCTTTCCAAAAATGACTATTTCCAAATTCTTAACTTCTTCCTAGTTCTTTCAATTAGCGAGATGTTACAATATCTCCCCCTTGAAAACATTCGTCCTCGAATGAGATTACTCTTACTAGGCTAAGGGTGTAATATCAATCATTCAGTTCAAACACCTAACAAGCAATGCAATTACAACATGTTAACTTATAAATAAAAATGCCAAGAAAAGGATTAGTACCTTAATTTCAAACTTCTCCGGAGTCGAAGAGATGTGGATATCTCTTCTTCATATCCTCCTCAGCTTCCTAAGTAGTTTCCCCAACAAATTAGTTCCTCCAAAGAACTTTGACTGATGATATTTCCTTGGTCCTCAACTTCCAAACTTGGCAATCTAGAATCTGGACAGGAATCTCTTCATAAGAGAAGCTATCATTGAGATGTGAAAAACCGGATGAACCGCGGCTAAATCTTGTGGTAGCTCCAACTCATAAGCTACATTACCTACCCTTTTCGATATTATGAAAGGGCCAATATACCGAGGACTAAGCTTCCCCTTCTTACCAAATCTCATAACACCTTTCATGGGTGAAACTTTCAAGTAGACCCAATCATCTACTTCAAACTCCAACTCCCTTCTCCAACATCAGTGTAGGATTTCTGATGACTCTGCGCCGTTTTCAACCTCTCTTGAATCACTTTCACCTTCTCCATAGCTTGATGAACTAAATCTGGTCCTATCAATCCTACTTCACCAACTTCAAACCATCCAATAGGAGATCTGGATCTTCTCCCATAAAGAGCTTCATAAGGAGCCATTTGGATGCTAGAGTGGTAACAATTGTTATAAGAAAATTCAATAAGAGGTAGGTGATCATCCCAATTACCTTTGAAATCAATCACACAAACCCTCAACATGTGTAGTAAATTGCACACCTTTGTTTGAAATAATGGAGACCAGAACTCCATGAAGTCTAACCACTTCTTGAAGATACAACTTGGCATAGTCCTCTGTTGAATGGGTGGTCTTTACCGGCAAAAAAGTGGGCTGATTTTTTCATTCTATCAACAATCACCCAAATAGAATCATGTTGCATGTGATACCTTCGCAAACCTGTGATAAAATTTATATTGATCATCTCCCACTTCCATTCTGAAAGTTCTATATTCTGAGCCATACCACCGGCTTTTGGTGCTCTACTTTAACTTGTTGGCAATTCAGACACTTAGCAACAAATTCTGCAACACTCATCTTCATACTACTCTACTAATAAACTTCTCTCAAGTCGCGATACAGCTTTATGGAACCCGGATGAATGGAATATCTGGAGCTATGAGCTTCCTCCATGATCCTCTCTTGGAGTTCATACACCCTTGGTACACGCAACCTACCTTGATACCTCAATATGCCATCTCCCCCTTGTTTAAAAGCCCATACCTTTTGTTTATGAACATTTGCCTTTAATTCAAGCAAAATAGGATCTTGATCTTGCTTCTCTTTTACTTCTGACACTACTGATGATTCAGCCCCATTCATCACCACTACTCCTCCTTCTGTGGAATCCATTAGTCGGGCTCCTAAGCGTGCAAGTTTATGCACATGTTTCACTAACTCTCTCTTTGCTTCCTCAACATGGGCGGTACTACCCATAGACAACTTGCTCAAGGCATCAGCAACAACATTAGCCTTACCTGGGTGGTAAAGAATACTCATGTCATAATCCTTAAGTAATTCTAACCACCTTATTTGTCTGAGATTAAGCTCTTTCTAAGAAAACACATATTGAAGGCTCTTGTGATCAGTGAACACATCCACATGAACACCATAAAGATAATGGCGCCATATTTTTAAAGTAAATACTACAGCAGCCAATTCTAGATCATGGGTTAGGTAATTCTTCTCATGAACTTTCAACTGTCTAGAGGCATAAGATATAACTTTGTCATTCTGCATCAACACACAACCCAAACCAACACTAGACCCATCATAATAAACAACAAAGCCTTGCGTACCTTCTGGTAAGGTCAAAACAGGGGCAGTAGTCAACCTTTTCTTCAATTCCTGAAAGCTTTTCTCACAAGCTTCAGACCATTGAAACTTCACTATTTTTTTAGTTAACTTGGTCAAAGGGGATGAAATAGATGAGAACCCCTCTACGAACCTTCTATAATAGCCAGCCAACCCCAAGAAACTCTTAATATCAGTTGGAGATATGGGTCTAGGCCAATTCTGCACTGCCTCTATTTTCTAGGTATCAACTTTAATTCCCTCTCGAGACACTATTTAGCCTAAGAATTCCATAGACTCAAGCCAACACTCACATTTCGAGAACCTACCATACAACTCTCTATCTTTTAGAGTCTGGAGAACTATTCTGAGATGACTAGCATGATCTTCTTCATTCCTTCAATAGATTAGTATGTCATCAATGAAGACGATAAAAAACATATCTAAATAAGGTTTGAATACTCTATTCATAAGGTCCATGAATGTTGTAGGCGCATTGGTCAAACCAAAGGACATTATCAGAAACTCACAATGACCAGAAAGGGTTCTGAAAGTTGTCTTTGGAATGTCACATTCCCTTACTTTTAACTGATGGTAGCTAGACCTGAGGTCTATCTTATAGAAACAGGTGGCACCCTGAAGTTGATCGAAAAGATCATCAATCCTTAGAAGAGGATACTCTTGATGGTAACCTTGTTCAACTGACGTAATTTATACACATCCTAAGGGAACCATCTTTCTTTCACAAATAAGACCGGAGCTCCCCAAGGTGAGACACTTGGTCGAATAAAGCCCTTATCCAAGAGATCTTTCAACTGCTTATTTAATTCTTTTAACTCTATTGGTGCCATTCTATATGGCGGAATAGACGTAGGACGAGTATCTAGAAGAACATCTATACCAAAGTCTATCTTTCTTTCAGGAGGGACTCCGGGAAGATCATCTGGAAATACTTTTGGAAAATCTTTTACTACTGAAACTGACTGAATAGGAGGTATCTCAACACTAGAGTCATTAACTCGGACTAAGTGATAGACACACCCCTTAGAAACTAACTTCCTTGCCTTAAGGTATGAAATAAAATGACCCTTAGGAACCGTTGAACTACTTTTCCACTCTAAGCCTGGCTCATTTGGAAACTGAAACTTGACAACTCGAGTTCTACAATCAACTGAGGCATAACAGGCATGAAGCCAGTCCATACCAAGAATTACATCAAAATCTACCATGTCTAACTCAATTAAATCAGCCATGGTGCTCTTGTGATTGACGGAAATGGGACAAACACGATAGACTCTCTCTGCTAGAATAGGCTCACCAACAGGTGTAGAAACACTGAATAGTTCACTAAGTTGCTCAGGAATAACATCAAAATTCATCGCAACATACGGAGTTACAAAGGATAAAATCGCTCCTGGGTCTAGCAAAGCATAAACATTAAAGTTGAAGTCTTGGATCATACCAGTGACAACATCTGCCGAATCCTCTTGCTCTTGGCGACTATTGATAGCATATAAGCAATTTGTTCCTCCTCCAGTACCGGAAGTAGCCCCTCTAGGTGCAACTCTGTCTGGTGGAGTAACTGAAGAAGATTGGGCTCTATTACCCCTATTACCACTTCCCTGCTTGTTCTTTAGACACTTTCGCATGAAATGACCATTCTGGCCACAATTGAAGCAACCAGTGGAGCCATCACGACACATCCCTGAGTGATTTCTACCACACTTAGCACATGCAGGAGGCTTACTACCCCCTTGAGCCATACTACCCTGAGAATAGGCAGGCTTGGCTCTGAAATTCTGACTATTGTGCTCACTCTTATTCTTTGGTGCAGGTGCACTCACAGATGATGGAGCAGGTCCCTTCTGTTTTTGTTGGAAGGATGACCAGTTGGCATTAATCTTCTGCTGCCCAGACTCATTCCCTGTCTTAGCTCTCTTATTCTTGAACTCCTCTCTATCCTTCAGCTTCTTTTCCTTAACCTGCTACACATAGACCATCAACCTTGCTATATCTATGTCACATGTTAGCATTGCAGCCTTACCTTCCTTACTAGACAGATGAGACAGCCCAGCAACAAACAAACTCATTCTGCTCCTCATGTCAACAACCATTTCCGTAGAATACCGGGAAAGTTGCGTGAACCTCAGACTATACTCATGAATGCTCAAAGAATCCTACTTAAGTGTTAGGAACTCTTGTACCTTAGCCTCTTTCAGTTCTCGAGGGAAAAAAAGCCCTAAGAAGGCCTCCTCAAAACAAGTCCAACTCGCAGGTGGTGCATCCTCAGCTTGATTCTTTTTCCATTGATCAAACCAAATTCTAGCGACGCCCTTCATTTGGTATGCAGCTAGTTCCACCCTCTCAGTATCAACAACATGCATGATCTCAAAAACCTCCTGAAGTTCTTCAACAAAGTTCTCTAGATCCTCAGTAACACTTGAACCTATGAAGCTTGGAGGATTCAACCTTAAGAACTCGTGGATCCTCGAAGTATCAGCCACTTCTTGATGATTCCCTCTCTATTGTCCAGCTTGATTGGTCACAACTTGGCTCAACATCCAGATAGCCTCACAGAACTCAGCATTGGTGACCTCTCCTTGGGGTTGCACTTCTGGTTCATTAGGTACCCATTCTTTTTGTGGTTCAACATTCCTTCTTGCCGGACGACCTCTGATAGCTCTTCGTGGAGGCATGATCTGAAAAACACGCGCAAGCACGAGTTAGAAAAAACTTTTATAGAGATACACTCTATCGCACGAAATAAGTATGAAAGAAGTGAAGGAAATTCCTAAATGTTGCAGCCTCCTAATTATAGATGTGGCGCGCTTCACACTAATAACTAGGACTCTACAGACACGGCTTCATAAACTCCCTAGGACTCTTGAACTCTATGCTCTAATACCAAGTTTGTCACTCCCCGAGCCTACACCCTGGGCGGGACTGGCACTCGAGAACCATTGCTGGCCCCAAGTGAACCCTTGGCCTGGCTTACTTACTCAGCGGAAGACTTTTAAGCATTAAGAAAAAGATTCAAATGCCAAATAACTCAACTGTCTCAAAATAAATTCATAATGTTATAAAATAGACATTCAACTTAGCCAAAGTGGCAACTCAAATCTGAACATAAGCCAATAACAAGATAATAACGAATGAACTAACATCTGACGGTCTATCTATGAAGCCTCTAAAACAACTGAGTTGGATGTCGGGACAAGACCCACAACATCCTAATGAACTAACTAATATTGAAAGCAATAAAAAAGGGATCCTCCAGAAGCAAGGAGGCTCACCACAAGACTCTGAGTGCTCAACTGGATCAACGATGCGCTGGATGTTTATCCTGGTTACATGTGTCTGCATAATAAGAAGATGCAGACCAAATGGCATCAGTACATTGAATGTACAAGTATGCGAGGGGAATTCTAAAACAAGACATAAGCTTGAAAGGAACTGAAGAACTTACCTAGCTCAACTCAACTCAATATAACTGAACTCATTTCAATATAAAGCAGTTTAAAACAAGTGTAATATAAATAAAAGTTGTATAAAACATGTATGTCAACTCTGTGTGTATGCAAAGATACAATATAACTCTGAGATGTATGTAAAAATACAAATAAACAGTTTATATAAGAATACAATTACTTCTGTGGGAGTTTCTCTAACTGACAACCATCACGTAAGAGCTATTGTGATGATATAGCATTTTGCTTCACATTGCCAGGGTCGTCCTATACCTTGCCGAGGGTATAGAACCTGACTACTAAGTGGATCCACTAGTATATGCTAAAAAGCACTAAAGGAATCATCTAAAAAGTATGACTCTTTCTACCCATGATGGCTATATGGTTTATGGGGGGTTGTGAGTTGTCTGAACTCTCTCTCATATCGGTGTTCAATACTACTCCCAAAATATGATACTAGCACTTTTGTTTAAAAACATACTTCTTTCTATGATTCGAGATAATTTCTCAAAAACTTAGCTCAAAGGCAACCTTGGAAATCAAAGTTTCCCCTCTTGCTTAATTGTGAAAGTGTTTACTCTTTACTGAAAATTAGCTCAAAAGCTCTTTGGAAATCAAGGTTTACTTTCTTGTTTAAATGTTAAAACATTTTAAACTCTTTGGGAATACATAGTCCCCATATACTTCTTTGAAGAAATGAACTTCAATCTTTACTATTTACTCTTTACTCAACTTGAACTTTAAGTCTTAAAACAAAGTTAAAACATTTGGAACAGACTTTGGAAAACTCTAAGAACTTTTCTTGACTTGACTCTTACTTTTCTTGACTTTGATCTTAACTTTCCTTGAATTGGATTATGGATTCAAGGTTCATGATCTCATTTTTATGAATGATTTCATGATGTTTAGACGTACGTTAGAGTGTTGGAATCAACTAGAAAACATAGGTACGTTGCTAAGGAACTAGTACAGAAAGATGGGGGAGAAATGGGAAAAACTGGCGTCCCTGGCGCTCTGAGAGGCGCGGCGCGCCAACCTCAAAATTTTAGAGACTGACTTGGGGCGCTCTAGCTGGCGCGGTGCCCTAGAGGTCATTTTTCAAAGACTTCTTTGGGGGGGGCTGAGAGGCGCGGCTCCCCAACCCCCTTACCCAGATTTTTACGAATTTCCTCCTTCGTTTTTCATCTCTAAACCCCCTAAACTCAATTGGGTCTTTCCCCAAAAATTTAGAATCAACTATACCATCAATATATGAAAGATTCTAATCTAAATCACACTTAAAATCATGGATTTGAATCAAACAACTCCTCAACAATTTCAACGAATTGAGAATTCAATAGAACTTCAACAAACCCATCAAGAACTCAATTTATAAACTTTCAAGGACTTAAATTCGCTGAAATAAATCATGATTAGCGCGTGGGTGAACTAACCCAATGCTATATGATCTCACATACTTCGTAGGGATCACCCCTTGACGAAATCCACAAGCTAAATCCTTGTGAATTCTTTTCTCCTTTCTTCTCCTCTTGCGTTCTTTCTCCAAAAACCCTAACTCTATTCTTCAAAAGCATAAACTGAAACCTATCAGTTTAGACCTTAGAATAATTACCAAAAACGAATTAATTAAGTTGGGTATCGAAAAGACCAAACTACCCTTCCAAAATCCGGATTGGACTTTCCTTATTCGAACAGCCCAACTTCCAATAGACATATCTCACTCATACGAACTCGGAATCGCACAAAATCGACGGAGTTGGAAAGATTATTCCAAGATATTTCCTACGATATCTGGAAAGACACCTAACTCATCCTGAGCTAAAAGTTTTGGTCCCTTGAAGTTGACCAAAAACTCAACTTAACATACCTAACAAATTTTCCAGATTTTTAAATTCTTTCCAAAAATAACTATTTCCAAATTCTTAACTTCTTCCTAGTTCTTTCAATTAGCGAGATGTTACAGCCAGGACGGTCTGTGAGGTGGTCCACGACCCGTGAAAGGCTCTGTGGTCCACCCCGACTGGAAGGTGATGAAGTCCACGGGCAGGTCTACAGACCGTGGACCCTATCACAGTCCGTGAACCCTGTCGTGGTTCACTGGT
Source organism: Solanum acaule (assembly GCA_036250505.1). Taxonomy (NCBI): domain Eukaryota; kingdom Viridiplantae; phylum Streptophyta; class Magnoliopsida; order Solanales; family Solanaceae; genus Solanum; species Solanum acaule. The sequence continues at coordinate 20,178 of JAJOOR010006680.1, read as the reverse complement.
TCAGGTGATTTCTATTGCATTTTTCTAAGTCTGGGTTCCGAGGTGTTACAATTATGACAACAAAAAAATTGCTAAAAATGTTTTATGGCACGCTAAAGCTAGAGATGCATATTAAGAAGTCGGTACCAACTAATCATATGTAATGTCTGCGGATGAGTAAGATTTATGCGTATTGTGGAGTTGAATCTGGTATGCTAGGATAAACCTATACATATGAAATGATCGTGTAATGTGTAAGGTATAAAAAGTGAGATTTCAATAAAACAATGTAATTCACACAGACCCTGATAACCAGAGATTCCAATATTCCTTTCAAGGATTACAGGGAACTCTTTACCCTTTTCCATTTGAGCTTCCAATTCAGCTCCTTCAAGTTCTCTAATGTCGTCCCACAAAGTAAGCAGAAATTGGTTTCGTCAGAAAGTATGAGGAATGCATGAATACCATATTTTCTCGAATTTATAGTAAGATTGTGTCAAAATTTGAAAACTTAAATAGCAATGTATAACACAGAAGGTTCTACTAACTGATCATCAACAATAGTAACCTCACGACACCTATTTTGAGTGTGGCCGGCATATTTTGAAGGGACACGGCAGAGAACATTTCCTACAATATCTGATAGAAATAAAGAAATATGAGGTCATTACATATGGGGACATAAATTTTAGCTAACCAATGGTTGGTAAGAAGGATATACCAATTTTTGCATTAGGACCAGGAGTCATTTGAGCAGTACTGACAAAAGTTGTGGTATGTAACTTTGTCAATGGCAACCCTGGTTTCTCAGGCTCGTTATTTGGCTTGATATGTTCAATTAGAGTTTCTTTTTCAAGCACCCAATAAAATTTATGTATTATTTTTCCATACGAAGGTAGTGAAACTTTCACTCTGGCAGTAGAGATTAGATATGTATCCAACAACATAAGCTTCTCTGCATAATAGTCAATATCATCACCATATACAGCTTCCTTGATTCGTTGTTTAAAGTCGGAGAACTTTGTGAAATATAAATAAATAATATAATTATTCTTAGAGGATAAGTTGTGACAACAATGAGCGAGATTACTTGCTCGTCTTCCAAAATCAGATTTTGGAATCGTATTTTCCTCTCCAAACTTAGTCTGTCTTGACTCATGTCCACAATTTGGACTTTGCAAGTCCAATCGGGAGTGTCAGTTGTTATTCCTTCAATATTCAATCTTGGTGCCATATGCGTTTATCTTTACAATGAGAGCCATAACATTTAGAGTTCTCTTAAATTCGTAAACTCTTGGTAATGGTAAGGCAGACATGCAAGGTTAAATGCTGTAAATTTTTTAACTCTAGAATCTCTATGAGTCTACTATTAAAGATGGGAACAAAGTTTATTACAACACACCATCAGACACCTTTTGTACAATACAGAGCATAGACGATAATAATACTAGCATGCAATAGAAACTAACAAATCAAAAAATGAAAGCAAGAGCAAAAGATCAAAAAATATATTTAGCATGGCAATTATTCAAAGAAATTGAAATATCTCAAACAAGAAACAACAAAGCTGAAACATCAAAGAAGAAACAACAAAGAAGTGTGCATGAGCAGAACAAAGAAAATAGCAGATTCACAGAAATACAATCTACAAAGAATTGCACAAAAAGAAAATAAAAGGACATAAAAGCTGCAAACCGATGAAAGCAACAAAAGGAAAATAAAAAACCCATCAATTTTAAGCTTCAAGGAGATGAGTTGTAGAAGCTGAAACATCAAAGAAGAAAAAACAAAAAAGTGTGCATGAGTAGAACAAACAAAAGAGATGATTCACAGAAGTAAAATCAACAAACAATTGCATAAAAAGAAAATAAAAGGACCTAAAAGTTGCAAACCGATGAAAGACAAACCAAAAACCCACCAATTTGAAGCTTTAAGGAATTGAGGTGTATAAGTTAGTTGAGAGAATGATTGATGGTTCACTTTTGATTTGTTTGAGTATATATGTAAAGGCAACAACTACAATGTATACGCAAATATATATAGAACCCTCCATGTGCTGAACAACCAATAAAACAGGGCCAAAAAGATTCCTACATTAGAAGGGATCAATTATAGGTTTTTTTTATATAAAGGTACAAACACATAATGCTAAAGGTACAAACACTTAATGCTAAAGGTACAAACACTTAATGCCATGATAGTTGTAAAAGGTACAAACACCTAATGCTAAAGGTAAAAAAAACTTAATGTCATGTTAGCCCCACTCTTGTTGGCTTATATAAAAGGGTAATATATATACTAGTTTTGATGCACGTGTGTTATACGTGAATAACAAATCATGTACTACACTATTTTTTTTAAATAATGTCAATATTATTAAATAAAACAATTAAATAAAAAATTATAAATGGAATGATAAAGAATAAGTTCCTATGAATAATGGATGTAAACTTCCTTTTGATTACTAATGAAAATTGTCAAATCAACGTCCAAAAAACACATATACCTATTTGTAATATAAAGCTAGATATAGATAAGTTGATCTGACACTTCTCTATGGCCTCCAATAGAATTTATTTTCTTCACGTATGTAAATTACACTTGTGTTTTTAAGAAGAGAAGAATAGAAAACATAAAAAATCATAGTTTAAAAATGTTAGGAAACTCCTCCATTTAAAGTTAACAAAGGGTATTATTAGCATGTAATTATTATGTCTTATCATAAAAGTCACAACCCTTTAGAAAAGTCATAATCCTTCGAAAAGGTCACAACTCGTTGGAAAAGTCACAACTCTTTGAAAAAGTCATGAGCATTCAATGTGAAGAAGCCTTCTTTTAATATATATTTATATATATATATAAAAGAGAACCCTAGGCCCGCTTACATGGTGCTACCACAAACCAAGATTCCCTTTTAATTTAATTATTTCCAAAACTAGCCTTCCTCTCCTCTAAGAAACCTCCACTGCTTCACAACTGTCACCACCATCTTACAAATTAAGCCTCCACCAAATCTTCTATATGTATAAATATCAGCCCCCCTTTGAACTTACTTAAGCAACTGATCGCCAAATAGGAATACTAGGCCAAACTTAAGTTTTACCAACTGGTACCAGAATGAAATATTGGGGAAACTATGTGAGTTAGCTGGCTCGGATGTATATATAACAACTATACCTTGAAAATTTTCTTTTTCATTTTGAAATTGTGAATGCTTCTCCTTTAATCCTATGTATACTTGCATTGTTGCATGCATTAGTCTACCGTTTCTCGATAATATTACTTTATCTTTGGTGATTTGAGTTAATCATTTTTTTGTCTAGGGGTGGTACAATACAGATTGAAGGTCAATGTCATTTATTAGAGCTTTGAATTGATATCTAAAGTACACATTGTTTGATTTTAAAAGGTGGAATGAAATATGAAAAGTTGCGACTTTCATGAAAAGTTGTGACTTTTATGAAGTGTTATGACTTTTAAGAAAAATTGCGACTTTTATGAAGTGTTGCGACTTTTATAAAATGTTGTGACTTTTATGAAATGTTGTGACCTTTCGAAGGGTTGTAACTTTTCCAAAGAGTTGTGACCTTTCCAATAAGGCACAATAAACATTTGTTCACACTACCATTTGTTGTCTATAAATAGAGGATTTCCTCTCATTTTAAAACAAAAAAAATCTGAACTTCTTCTTCTTCTACACAATTAAATATTCATGCACTTTACACCTGTTGAGTGGCTCACTAACACCATTATTTTTTATATCAATATACTGGTGAATAGAATCGTTTTATCCTAAGAGGATTTATTCCTTTAAACCTCGGATACTAGAGGGGACTAATTTCCTTAAGGGGATACTGTGCATTCAGTGGACTCAATTTTTTCCTTTCTTTTTCATTCTATTGTTACAGATCCTGGTATATTTTTTACAGTCATTAATTTATGCTTATGTTATTAATTGTTGTTTTTGAGTACATGCTTTAAACTTTGTTGTTTATGTTACCGTAAAGTTATTTTTATAAGTATTTGTTAGTACAAATTAAATAACACACATTAATTGAGTATTCACATAAGTTTTTCCTACTGGAATTGTTGAAGGTACAATAAAAAACACCCTTAAAGATATATACTACCATCTCTTGAAGACGAAATTCAAATTTGGTATGCCATTGTAAAGACATAAAGACCTTATAAACCTTATCATACCTTGATGTGCGAAGTGACCTTGAAAATAAGACAAGAATTAATAAATTTTTGACATTGCTTCAAGGATTTTGTGTCGGACGACTTATAGAGAAATATGACTAGACTGGAGCCTCTTTTAATCCCAAAGACATAGATAACTACACAATAAATTAATTCCTCATATTCAATATTCAATATGGATAGATTCTCAAGTTTAATGCAAGTTGTAAAAACTTTTCTTGAAGTAATAGATGTGTTTCTCAACACTGTGATTGGAATAGATTTGTGTTTCAAATTGAACTCTTTCACCCTGGTATGATGATTTTTAAAAAAGCACCCAAATAAACTTAGTAGTTTTGTGTAATATTTTTCCCTTTCAAGTATATATAATAAGTTTAATTGTTTTCCAATATGATACATTCCCCTTTAATTTTCCATTTTAATAATTTCTTGTGATACATTTGAATGGGAACTTTAAAATAATATATGTAAAGCAAAATGTAGGGCTCAACTTTCTACATGTTAAAATTACAATATTTGTTCACTTTTTTCAGCCTTTTAAAAATTATTTATCCCTTCACCAATGATTATTTATTAGAAAATTTAATATCTCAGGTTGATATTCATTTGATTTCCCAAAAAAATATCAAATAGTAACACTTTCTAGAAGCAAAAAGATAAATTATAAAATCAAATTAGAGATGATTGATTGAATGATGAATGATAAGATGCTATAATTATCATTTTCCTTTACATTATTAATGTTCGTTACTACATAATCTTTTATGTAAGAAAATATAGTATTTTAGTTTTAATGACTGGTAGATTTTAAATATTATTTTATAAATTCCATGATATTAAGTTCCCGTGCAAGGCACAAGTAATTTTACTAGTATAATATAATATAAAATATAAAAAGAGAAGGAGAAGGAGAAGGAGAAGGAGAAGAAGAGAAGAAGAAGACTTTAAAAAATTGTAATTTAAAAATGTGAAGAAACCCCTCTTTTTATAGCCAACAAAGGATAGTGTATGAAAAAAATGCTTATTGTGCCACTTTAGAAAAGTCACAACTAATCGGAAACATTATAACACTTTGGAAATGTCACAACCCTTCAATGTGAAAAGGTGTATGTTTTTAATATAATATAATAAAATATATAATATAGAAAATATACTAAATTTGGTGTTTTAAGTTGGAGGTGAGGGAATTATAATAATTTAACATTTAAGTTAGGTAGTTCATACTTTTAATGTGTGTGTGTATATATATATACACACACTACCCAATAACCCAAATAGAATCAAACCTACCCAAAGTCAAGGGTAATCCAGTCACAAATCCATAGTAATGCACTTCCACTTCCACTCAGGGATGTACATCATTTTCATCGTACCACCCAGTCCTTGATGCTCATACTTCACTTGTTGACAGTTCAAATACTTGGCCATAGAATCCTCAAAGTCTCTCTTCATGCCGCACCATCAATAGTGTTGCTTCAAGTCATGATACATTTTGGATCGGGTGAATAAAATATTTAGAACAATAAGCCTCCTCCAATATCATACGCACCCAACCACCAACTTTAGGAACACAAATTCGACCATAAATCCTCAAAACTTCCTCGAGATAAAGAGACGTTGACTTAGCTTCTCCTTTTAACACTTTGTCCCGAATCATTCTCAACTTGTCATTCTTAAACTGGTAGGAATGAATCTGATCCATCATGTAGACCTAGCCTCAACAAAGGCTAAACTACAATGAATTGCAGAAATATCGAGTCGAACCAACTGTCTAGCAAACGACTGAACCTCTAAAGCTAAAGGTCTATCCTCTGCCTTAAGAAAGGCTAAGCTACCCATACTAGGTGCCTTCCGACTCAAAGCATCCGCTACTACGTTTGCCTTTCCCGGATGATAAAGAATGGTAATGTCACAGTCCTCAACAATTCCAACCATTTACGCTGCCTCATGTTCAGATTCAGGTGAGGAAAGAGAAACTTAAGGCTACGATGATCGGCAAAGACTTCACAATGCACACCATAGAGATAATGCCTTCTTCACTTCAAGACAAAGATCACTCTAAATCATGGGTAGGGTAGTTCTTCTAATGCACCTTTAGTTGTTGAGAAGCATAGGTTATGACTCTCCCTTTTTGCATCAATACACCACCTAGACCAACACCTGAAGCATCACAAAATACCACAAATGGCATACCCTCCTAGTGTAATGCTAAGATAGGTGCTGAGATCAATAACTCCTTGAGCTTTTGAAAGCCTATCTAACACTCATCGGTCCACAGAAATACCAAGGCCTTCTGAGTCAACTTAGTCAAAAAAATTGTTGATGGAAGAGAAACTCTGAACAAACCGACGATAATAGCCCGCTAACCCTATGAAAATCTGAATCTCGATAGGGGAAGTAGGTCTCTCCCAATCACGAATTGCCTCAACCTTGGCCGGATCAACCATAATACCATCCTTGGTCACCACATAACCCAAGAAAGCCACAAGCCAAAACTCGCACTTGAAGAATTTTACATACAACTTCTCCTCTCTAAATCTCTGAAGTACAGTCCTCAAGTGACGAATATGATTGACCTCATTCTTGGAATAAACCAAGATATCGATCAATAAATATAATCACAAAGGAGTCCAAATAAGGCCAAAAAACCTGGTTCATCAACTCTATAAAATTGGTCGGGGTATTAGTTAGTCTAAATGACATGACCACAAACTCATAATGCCCATAACCAATCCTAAAAACAGTCTTTGGGATATCAGAATCCCAAACTCTCAACTGATAGTAGTCGGACCTCAAGTCAATCTTGGAGAACACCTACGCACTCTGTAGCTGATCAAACAAATCATCAATATGGTGTAAGAGGATACTTATTCTTGATCGTAGCATTGTTCAATTGCCGATAATCGATACACTTCCTCATATTGCCATCCTTCCTTTTCACAAATAAAGTCGGTGCGCCTTAAGGTGATACACTAGGCTGAATAAACATCACAAATACCAATTTCGCACAAGCCTCCATACAGGCTAAACATCATAAATATGCATCAAACAGACTAAACAAGAATGTCAACACTTAACAACCACTAAAATACATACTACAACCCATTTCACAGTTGACCCGAAGAAAAATCACTTACTCATCTCAATCTAAAAGAGGGATAGTGGTTGAAACTTTACTGGAACAACTCTATCGAAGCACTTCCTCAACTACACGATCACTAATCGATCCCAACTATCAAAAATGGATAGAGTTCATCAAAAGGAGCCCTAGGATACACATATTGATAGGATTAGAAATCGGGGGTAAAATAATCCAAAATATCACTTGGGAAATCAAAAGGGTATAATCAAATTGTTAATTAAAAATCAAGTTCTACATGCCAAAAGGAGTTCGTGGTTGAAAACCCCATTAAAATTGGCCATGGAACAAGTTCCAATTCATAAAAATACCAATTTTCCAACTTAGGGGATAAACCCCCAAAACCCACATTGAAATCAAGATTTAGAAGAGTTTTCAGAAGATAAACTTGAAAGAATTGATAAAGAATGGTTAAAGGCACTTACCTAAACGAATTTCACCAAGAAAAACTTCCAAGAATCACCTCTCACAGCTCAAATTGAGTGAAAATGGTGTAAATGAGAAAAATAAAAATAATTTTGAATTCAGGTTTCGTCCAAGTGAAAAATGGTCTTCGCGATCGCGAGCCACTAATCCTTACGATTGTGAAGGACACGAAGAAATCGTGAAACCCATTGTCCGCGATCGCGAAGGCTAAAGGAAAAGGTCCATCGCGATCGTGAGCCCATGGCCCGATCACGAGCACATGGCCCGATCGCAAAAGCCACTAAGAAGACACAATGCTATTATGAGCCTATGGATCGCAATCGCGAAGGTTAAAAAATAACCTGCACCAGAAATTGAAAAACCAGCCACCCAATATAAAGAAAATGCCATTGAATGGACCCTCGAAAATCGTTTGGAGTCTGATAATAATAAACTAGACATGCTACCCCACTAAATTCGATATTATGAACTCAATTGAATTATAGAATTCTCAAAAAGAGGTCAAATGAAAAAATTATCCTCCCGGACCACTCTTTAAGCTTAAAACTCAGCTTCTCACCCAAATGCCCAAAACTTTACCAAAGGCCTCAAAAACCTTACTAGCTCAAAATTGACGTTCTGGATGCAATGGAACCGATAGATTCCAACCGACCATCGGAACACAATATGTTGACCAAAGTCAACCATATTAAGAATTCTCAACTTTAAAATGGTCAAAAACACACCTAATCGTATCGGGGACCACACCAACCATTTCCACAACATAAACTAAGCATGAAGACTTCGAAAATGGGCAAAATGATCATTTCATAATTAAAAATAAATTCACACAAAATGGGACATTACACTTTCAAGGGTTATTCCTTTCGTCACATATTATGGTAAATATTAAATTTCTATTATCAATTAATTCTTTTATATATTTTAAGTTGACATATAGTATTTTTTTAATGTATTTTTCACATAATATATGTTACTCCGTTTGTAACTACTTCAAGATTCGACAAAAAAATTGTAAGCTTTTTAGATATTTAATGACATTGTGATTTATAGTACCTTTTACAAAATTTTAAGATTATATATATATATATATATATATATATAAATATTCTAATTTATGTATACAAATGAAATTTTTAGAGTCAATAAAATACATTATAAATTTTTAAAATATTTAAGTTGCAAATTTCAAGAGACAACAAAAATTATTATAAGTTTTTTAGATATGTAAGTTTATACTTATTCCAATTTATAGTGTTTTAGTTAGTTTTCTCCGATATTAGATTTTTCTAAAATAATTTATTTTTAAATATACACGCGTATACTAGTAAATGTGAATAAGCAAGCAGTTCTCTGTCAATGTGCTTGCTTTCTTATTCACATGGAGGCTACTTGAATTTTTTATTTATAAATAGTAAACTCACTACTTGAATTTTCTATTTTACACTTTAATTGTTATACTATTTTATCCTCTATTTATTTCACAATAGATAAATGATTTTAAAAAGAAGTAATTAATGTTGAAGTTAAAATATGAAAAAAAAAAAAAACTTTTGATATGCTAAGAGTTAGAAGTAATAGTGAACAAATAAAAATGAACGATTGAAATTTTGACAACTTTCTATTATTTTTCTATAATAATATTTTTATCACCAAAGATCCAAGGATTAGAAAAAACATTGTAGCGAAGTGTTTTTCTTTAACATGGGAAAGACAAAAAGTTATTTGTGCGGTCGTCATTTCCTTTCACTTCTAGGTTAATGATATGGCTAAAAAATTACAATTCATCTTTTTTTCAAAATAAATTTTATTTTATTTTAAAATTAGTGTTTGACTGTAAAAATTCTAAATTTAAATTGGGGTTCAAATTATAAGTTGTTTTCTAACTCATTTTTAAAATTCTAGTACATTCAAATATGAATATTATTTCACATTTTATAAGAACTATAATCAAACACAAATCCAACTTCATAAATTAAAATAAAAAAAATTAAAATAATTTAGGACTTAAATGTATTTTAAAATTACAAAAAATAGTAATATAAAATTTATAATTAGAAAAGTGGATGTTGAACAACATAGGATCAGTCGGTAAATTGATCGATTCACCCTTATGCTTCAACTTTCTTTATTTATATCAGTACTTGCTTTGATTCAATTATTTGTCTTACTTTCCTTTTTAGTATGTTATGTATTTTAAAATTATGAAAAAGTTAATACAATTCAAAAAAATATGTTAAATTTTTTGTTGACTCTGGAATTAGAGGGGAGTAACGTATTGAAGAGAATGTGAGCAGGTTAGGATCAATCGGTGATAATTAACAACTTAAAATATTTGAAATATATATATATATTTCACATGTCCCACATAAATTGAGACATAAAAAATAGCATTTATTATTTGAAAATTAAGTTAATAATATTATAAATCACAATAATTAACAATTCAATTTATTTAAAATCATACAAATACTTGATTGACTCTTCTAATCTCATATGTACCACATAAATCGAGACAAATAAAATAATATTTTTTGAGTCCTAGTATCTACTAGTACTCCCTCTATTCCATATTTATTGAATTTTTTAGGGGGTTTTCATTTTTCAAAGTTCAAAATGAATGTTTGAATTGTTTTTTCATATTTGCCCCTTCATTTATTGAAGTTTTATATTTTTTAGAAGATAAATTACACTACTTACAAAGTTATATTTATGATTTCACAAAAAACAATAATGGAAATTATATCCTTGAATGTTTCTCTTACTCTTCTATCCCTAATTACTTGTCCACTTTTGAATTATCTTCAAAAAATTAGATAAACAATTAGGGACAAAGGGAGTAATATGTATGCATTGAATCACAAATTCAGTTACTCTCCCCATCCCATATTAGTTGATCACTTTCATTTTTACACACAAATTAGAAAATCATAAATAAGAAGATATTGTTGCTAATTCACCCCTTAAAATTCTTCTTGGGAGTTTTACAAATAAATGTTAACGTTTCCAAAAAGAAATTAATTGCAAGGGTAATATAGGAAAACAATTATTTAATGATTTCTTGATTTAGTAAAGTGAACAACTACTCCCTCTATCCAATAATAGAGTAGTTATCCACTATTAACTTGACAGTTGACACACCCCTTAAGAAACAATAAATAATAGGTTATTACTATATTATCCTTTGACTTCGTTAAATTTAATGATTTGAGAAATGTGTTAGATAATAAATAATATTTAATAGCAAAGGTAAAATAAATACAAAAGACAAAATATCTCTTGATTTTTTAAATTGGACAAACATTGTTGGAAAAACTATTTTTAATATAGTGATTAACTATTGTTGGCCAGAGAAAGTAATACTCTATGAAACAACTATTTTTAATAAGATGATCAACTAATATGGAACAACTCTACTTCAAATTAATCATATATTTATATAAAAGAGAACCCTAGGCCCGCCTACGTGGCGCCACCACAAACCTGAATTTCCTTTTAATTTATTTATTTCCAAAACTAGCCTTCCCTTTTGATGAAAAGTTGTGACTTTTATGAAAAGTTGTGACTTTTATGAAGAGTTGCGACTTTTACATCAAGAGTTGCGACTTTTATGAAAAGTTGTGACTTTTATGAAGAGTTGCAACTTTTATGAAAAATTGTGACTTTTATGAAAGGTTGTGACCTTTCCGAAGGGTTGTAACTTTTTCAAAGAGTTGTGACATTTCCAATAAGACACAATAAGGATTTGTTCACACTATCTTTTGTTGTCTATAAATAGAGGGATTTCCTGCCACTATTATTTGTAGATGTTTTTCCTCTCTAGGGTAGTCGAATTCAAATACATTAATTAAGCTTCTTATGAAGTTTGTTTCATTCCTCAAAGTTTTCTTCCTCCTATTTCATGGAGCTTATTCTTTACTTTAAGTCATAGCCATTCATGTAATTATGGCAATTTCTTTTTGCTATTTTTGTGACTTTTTTTTAAACTCTGTTAAAAATTTCAGCAAAGATGAATGAAAATTGATATTCTCTTTTGTCCCTTTCTACAGGTTTCTTCGTTTAAACAAAGAAAATGGATTTTGATTGTAATGCGACATTATTACTCTTAAATCTCTCATTCCACAACTCATTACGCTATTGAAATGGTTGAATTCATTACATTTGGTTCCTTAGTAAACAAAAATTTTATTTCTACCACTATTATTTGTAAGTTTTTTTTTTTCCATTGGGGAGTCGAATTCAAATAAATTAATTAAACTTTTTATGAAGTGTGTTTCATTCCTCAAAATTTTCTTCCTCCTATTTCATGAAACTTAATCTTTTTATGTAAGTCATAGTGATTTTGTATCTACTGCATTTTTTATTCGTTATTCTGGTGACTTTTTTTTAACTCTGTTAAAAATTCCAGTAAGGATGGTTGAAAATTTATCTTATCTTTTGTCCCTTTCTACAGGTTTTTTCATAAATTTTTTGGGAAAGTTGCTTGTGGGTTGTACTATATTTGATAGCACACAACAACAAATATGTGATAACTGATATGGAACCAATGATGAAGTTTGTTAAAAGAACCAAATAGATTGCTCTCTTGCTTGCCACAATTGGTATATTATTTTGATTGTTTTTTCTTAGGTACAAACAATTTGTATGTCATTGCACTCTTCCTAGAATATTAGTCGTTCGTCACTACATGCCCAAAAAGAAAGAAGGCAAATAGATTGGCCATTCACTTAGTATGACGTAGTGCAATATTAAATACATATTGCTATGTTGAAACCCTAAAATATACATAAAATATAAAAGATCTCAAGACTTAACCTACACGTGCGATGCACGTGCAGTGAATCTAGTATTGTCGCAAGTAAGTAATTTGTCATATTTCTTCGTCTCTTCTTTTTGGGCATAATAAGAGATCAAGTTTTCTTGAAACAAACAAATGTCCAAAATAGACTAACAAATTTTTTTTATCGACAATAGATATGCACATTAACGAAGAGTTCTAGAGCCTTTATCGACATTAATTAATTTACATTAGATTCAATATTGCTCCCTTTCTTTATTTAAGGAGATTCTATCCAATTATCAGCCCCGATGCGGAAAGGAGTGATCGATTGGAAAGCTCCTTCCCCTTTTCGCCTGGAAGAGGGTCAGTCTCAAAGCAAATGAAAGCGGTTGATTTGATGCTCTCTGGAAAGGTGCTGATGATCCACCATATCTGTGGGGGAGGCGGTGGAGGAATTAGAGGATTAATTTTTAGGAACATTTATAGAGAGTATCAATTGCCTCTGAAAATACATATTTACCGATAATTAGGCTATTAATTGTTGTTAAAGATCATTTTTGCTGTAGTGATAACTCTCTATTTTGTTAAATAAGAGCATAATTCTCTGCAATTCTAATTAAACCCCGCTTAAACCCCCGTCCACACATTTAATCCCTCTCTTCTGCCTCCTATAGATACAAAAAAGTTATACGCATACACACGCATTCTGTACTCTACAATTTTGGGGTTTTGGAATTTTCTATAGTGAAACAGATCTTTCTCTCTCTCTACCTGTAGTAGTATTCCATTTTTTCTGTCTATTTGAAAATGGGGAATAACGGGGATGCTCCGGTGGAGCCGATGAAGCTGACTTCATTCAGGAGCCGGAGGAAAGCGCCAGCCATTTCCGGTGAACCTGATGACTTTATCAACCTCTTGCATGGCTCTGATCCCATCCGAATTGAGCTCACTCGTCTTGAGAATCAACTCCGAGGTTTGAATTTTTTTTAAAAAAAATTAAAACAAATTGGGGAATTTTCCATTTTTTTTGTGATCAATCATTTTGTTTTTCTCTTGAATGTTCTGTTATTAATTGTTTTTGAGGTGTCGGTTCACCTCTATATTCTGCAATTGGTTTGATGAAAAAAAAATGGCTTTTTTGAGCTCATTTTGGTAAAAGTACATATTTTTTTGAATTGGGTTCAAAGAAATTTCTTGTGTTCTCTGCAATTATGTGATTAGTTCCTATTTTTTTGGCAGCTCTGTGATTACATATGGTTTTGTGTGTCAGTTGGCCATCTTATCTTTCCTTTTTTAAAAAGAATAAAATAAAAATAAATTGTAATTAAAACAATATATTTTTTCATATGGTTTATGGTGGTACTTTTATGATGAAGTTTTTTCTCCAGACAGTTTACTGATATAAAAAAAACTTTGATTTTGAAGGGGTTCTGGATTTTACTGTATTTTATCTGAACAAAGTACTTCACAAAAGTTTAAATTTAGAGCAGTTTATGATTTTTTATTCGATAAATGGTGTTGTAATTTACTTGCCTGAGAGTTCTTTCTTATTTCTCTCTTTTTGTAGACTACTTTTTTTAAAAACAATTTAAGTTTGGTTTCTTTCTTTTTAGTAGAAACTTGTTTGTTTTAGTTAATTTGCTGTGGGATATTGAAAAAGATGTATGAGGCTTGCTCACATGGAATATTTGGAAACTTGTGACTTCAAAAACTAATAAAGACAAATTAGAAATGTGAAGGTTGTTTTCTCTGAGTCAGAACAGTGGAAAAATGCTAAAATGTAATTTTTGTTGTTGCATGTGAATAAGTTCATTAGTGGTAATGGAGCCAATTTTGTTGGTACCTACTTCAGATGGTCCATTTGATGAGCATTTGCACATTCTAACGTTGAGCCAATTTCATTTACGTTGCACATTCTAGCAAGTTTTCGTGCCAAAGTGGATGTAGTCGTACGTCTTCTTGTGACCTGTTCACCACCCGCCAATTTGATGAATGTTTTGTATGGTACCAAGTTTCTGTGATGAAGTATGCTCATAGGTTTTTTTGTGACCTTATCTTACAGTCCATATGATGAAAAATGCACATTTCTCAGCAATGAAGAGAGTATAATTAGAGATATTGGAAAAATGGATTAAGAAAAGTAAATATAAAAAGAACTCTGAAGCAAACTTTGATTTAATGTAATGAAGGTGGCTATGTGTTACATAGAGGAAATGTAATTTGAAGAAGGGTGATCAAGTTAGCCACAAAGAAGTGCTTATTTTACATGACTAATAATTGAGAGTGCTCTGATGTTGAATCCTAAAGTAATATTAAACAACATGCTATAACAAGTGTCTTGATTGCGATGGCTTAGCCTCCACTTACTAATGCACACAATTTGCAATATTAATGAATTTTGAAAGATAAGCTGGATACTTCCATCAATCAAAGATATCCCAACATCTGTTACACTGAAAATATTTGAGAACTAAAATGTAAGCACCTTCAGGAATTTAGGTGCATGGGATTAGCTTTTGCCTCTTACAAACGTCTTTGAGTATCCTTAAACAGGGAAGAGTTTGTTCAGATATTAAAGATTGGGTGTGTCACTCCTTGCCAAGGAGTCCATGGTGTAACATAAATCAACTGTGATCAACTATGCATTTTCCTTTTTGGAGGGGCATACTTTAGCCCCTTTCTTGTTTTTCTTTAACTTTTATTCTCCTTTTTGGGTTATCTTTCCTGGCACAACTATAGTCTCTACATACTACTTTTTTTTTTTTTTGAAATTGGTAACATGTTATATCATCAGCACTCGAAATATAGGCCTGATATATCATATTTACTGTTACAGCCCTAACAAAAACTTACAATGAGGCCAAAAAGTCTAGTAATGATTCTGCATCATCTACTGACTCTTCTTTACACCAAATGTAAGAAAGAGAAATGCAAGAACTCTTAATCTTCTGGATTGAACTGCTCTTGCCTTCAAAACATCTAGCATTCCAAACAGTCCACCATATGCAAGCTGGAACAATCTTCCGCTACTCTTTGTGACTATATACTACTTTCTCTTTTGGCAAGTCTCTGCATACTTCTTACTGGAGCTTATAGTCTGCAAAACCTTGCAGATAAAGATAGAGAACTGGGGGAGGCATATGGAGAAATCAAGTCTTTGAAGTACTCAGAACGTGTTAAAGAAAAGGCAGTTGAGGAGGTATAGAAACCTATATGAAAATATCTAATCATGTAAAAAAATGCATATAGCTGTACCTAATACAGAATAAAACTATCTAATTGCAAAATTCATGTCTTTTTTATTGAATTGAGCTATCTATTACTTTATTTTCAATAGTTTTTCATCTCAAACCACTGAATTTGAATATTTACCTATTCATTTAGTTCGTGACAAAAAAATAATGTGCACTTTACAGACAAGAAAAGTTTTAGCTCACTTAATACAAAATAAGTTGTATGGATCTTGTACACTATACATACAACCTTATCTCTAGCCCATTCCTTATAGATCTATTAATGAACTTTTTGCTACATTCCCCTCAACTCCTCTCTTGATTCTAAATTGGGCAGACATTAAATTTTATGTTTAAACCACCTCTGACTTACTTCCCAAATAAAAACTAAAACTATAGTTCTTCTTTGAGGTAAGTAACCAAGGTAACTTAAAGAAAATTAGAAGGAACAAAAACCAGTGTGAAATTAAACTCCTAGTTTCGACCCGACAATGGAAAAATGGTCTAATAGAATACAAGTAAAAGGAATGTTTGTGTATGGTTAATTTAAGTAGACCATTTAGAGTATGGTCCATCCGTAAAATTTAAACCCCTCACCTAAAGTCAATAATTATATAGGAACTTTCATTTGACTATACATTGCAAGGTACATTTAAACTTCGCTATATGGATCTTATGAAGCATTATGATTGGGTACATTATGGAATTAGTCAAAAAGAAATCATTATGATCTGATGACTGGATTTGTCGTTGAAGCTACTGAATTTTTCATTCGGGGCCTGTTCTTTGTAAAATGCCCTTGTCCCTGCAATTTTCTCATTCGTGACCTGTTCTTAGTAAAATGCCCTTGTCCCTGCAATCTCAATTTATCCATATCAAAAGTTAGCAATTTGGGAAGTCTGGTGTCCAAGAGTCTGTAAATCTTGGTTAAATAGCTGTAATTCTGTATGGTGAAGGATCAAATGAACAAAGCAGTTCATAGAAGACAGATATTTTTGATAAAGTTCATAGAAGACGAATCAAAAGAATATTTATGACCCGACGACTGGGTTTGTCGTTGAAGCTGCTGACAGTGCCCTGGTCTTGAAATTCCACTATCTATGGAATATCATAATATTTATCCATATCAGAAGTTAGCAAATCAGGAATTCTGAGTCAGTAAATATTTGTTAAAATGCCATCATCTCTGGAATCTGATAGCTGATTATCCATATCAAAAGTTAGCTCCGTAGAAGTCTGGTGCCCAAGAGTCTGTAAATCGTAGTTAAAGAGCTGTAACACTGTACTATGAAGGTTCAAAGGAACACATTGGTTCACTTGGGTGGGGGGTTGAAGTTAGCCTCTTCAAATAAAGAAAGTGTGGAATTATTGTGTCTTTTTTATTAATTAAAATCAATTTATGACATCTTCACGAGTAAGGTTCATATCTTTCCATGATGACTGCTAAAGAAAATGCTGTCATATTTCATAATATCACTATGTAATTCGAAGTTTCAGTCAATTGAGCACGTGTGCCTTTGGTTTTTGTAGCAGAACCATATAACCAGTAGCATTCAGTACATTTCTGTAGAATTCAACAGTTGCACCAAATCATTAAACATTATATTTATACTCTTGTCCTTCTAAATATGCATCGTCACTCTGTCAAAAAACAAAACAAAAATAGAATTACAAAAAGTACTTAAACTTATTGATGTCCTTTTTCCTTTTTCTTGAATGCTTTTGCAGCTAAATGATGAGCTAAAGAAAGTAGATGAAAAGCTGAAAAAAACAGAGGCTCTTCTTGAAATCAAGGTACATGTTTTGCTACTGTTATTACTGTTATTACATGTCCTCAATATTCATGAATAGTTTCTTACCCTTTTCTATTCTTCTATGACTGTGAGACGGCCTTTTATAACTAACTGAGATAAGGAAATTAACTAAGAATTTAGAGCCTAATAATTCAGAAATATGAATTTATCGAGACCATTTCGTATTTCAGAATCTTGAGATTAAGAAAATAAATGATGAGAAAAAGGCAGTACTGGCTGCACAATTTGCTGCTGAAGCTACTCTTCGTAGAGTTCATGCCGCACAGAAAGATGATGAGATGCCGCCCATTGAGGCAATCATCACACCCCTAGAAGCAGAGTTAAAACTTTCCAGATTAGAGGTACTCATCGACTTTGGTATTCTTCGCGGTTCTTGAGAATTACTCATGTTGCTACCTTGGTGAAGTTAGGTATGCTATCTCCTACTAAATTTAAAAGTTTGCCTCTCGTGACTTCGGTTGCAGATGGCAAAGTTGCAGGATGACAATAAAGCACTAGACCGACTTACAAAATCTAAAGAAGCCGCTCTACTGGAGGCAGAACGAACTGTTCAAATGGCATTAGCAAAGGCTGCTTTGGTTGATGACCTGCAAAATAAAAATCAAGATCTAATGAAACAGATAGAAATATGCCAGGTTTTGCCGACACGAAAGTTTATTCAGTTTTTGATATCAATGGGAAGCGTACTTTCATTTTAGCTGTCATTATCAAGAGTCCGATGTAAGCATCTAGACTCCTATTGCAGGAAGAAAATAAAATATTGGACAAAATGCATAGACTGAAGGTTGCAGAGGTTGAGAAACTAACACAAACTGTACGGGAGCTTGAGGAAGCTGTATTGGCTGGTGGAGCTGCAGCAAATGCTGTACGAGACTACCAGAGAAAAGTGCAAGAACTGAATGCAAGTGGATCTTAACTTTACAACCTATTCTTTCTTTATATCTTGTTATTTTTTCTTCTTATTTGTTAATTCAGTATCTGTCATATATTGAGCCTGACTAAATATTATGATTTGTAGGAGGAGAAAAGAATCCTAGATCGTGAGCTAGCCCGTGCAAAGATTTCTGCAAACAGAGTAGCTGTTGTTGTTGCCAATGACTGGAAAGATGCCACTGACAAAGTAATGCCTGTAAAACAATGGCTTGAAGAAAGAAAATATTACCAGGCATGAATACTTTAGCTTTCTTGATTTATTCTCTCTGAAAAAAACATATGCTAATTGTCGTAATAGTGCAATGTAAAATGACCTTTATTGTAAACTAGGATGGTTGCACGAATCAACCTGAATTTGCCCTTATTCAGTTCTCTTTAATAAATGTGAGTAACTAATTACTAATAGAACATGGGTTGGAAGGTAGAGAGGCTGCTTCCATCTCAAGGAAAGAAAAAGAAGAAAAAGTTGGACATGGAAATAAAGTAAGCAACAAAAGGGATTACATGGGGTATGTGGTTGTTCTTTGAAATGGATATTTCTTCGCCTCACTAATTAATAAGTCTCAGTTATTGGTCCTACATCTTCTCTTGCAATTTTCATATAAATCAAAATGTGAGATCAAATGAAGACAGATAAATGGGACTAAAGGAGTCAACTTTAAAGGAGAGTGGACCTTCAACCTCAAGATGTGAGGTCAAACCATGATCGATCAAAGGGGAAAAGGCTGTCAGCTTTAAGTGAGAATATCCCGCTTCTATCTAACTAGCTTTCTCTGGATATGCCACCATGGTAGAATAAACCAAGTGTTACCTTGTGGATATCAGATTTATCATATGCAATTTCACATATACTCAGTAGGTATGATGCTCGACATTCAGGAATGTATATCCTTCTGTATATGTTTTTGCAGGGAGAAATGCAACAGCTTAAAGATAAACTAGCAATTGCAGAGCGTGCTGCAAAAGCAGAAGCACAGTTAAAGGTAAGAAAGTAAATGGTTCAGAAAATTATGCTGCTTTGCACTTATTGTGTACGTGCTACCAATTGCATTCCTTGATTTCCCAGGAAAAGTATCAATTACGATTTAAAGTTTTGGAAGAAAGGTTTAAGGTGCCTTCAATTGTTACATCTCGCACTGCAGCTGAAGGAAGAAGCACAAGCAATGTGCGCTCAAGGCGTATGTCCCTTGGAGGAGTTGAAAACTTGTCTAGACCCTCCAATGGTTCATTATTACGAAAAACAAGTTTTCAATCTGGATCATCCCAGTCAAATGATTCTAGCTCATTGTTAAAACAAGCAAAGAACTTATCGGGTGCATTTGATGGCGGCAGCAGATCAGAGGGTAAGGAGAAGCCAGTCCAGCTTACGGATCAGAAAGAAAATGGACATAGTGGTACTAGCACAGAGTCCCATAGTAATGGAATAGTAACTGCACATGAGAATGCAGATTTGAATGCTGCTGAGAAAATGAAGTTCGAAAATAAAGATTATGTTTCTGGAGCAGTGTACGATATGCTTCAAAAAGAGGTTATAGTTCTACGCAAAGCTTGCAATGAGAAAGATCATAGCCTCAAGGACAAAGATGATGCCATTGAGGTTTCATGCTCTGTTTCTCTGAACTCCACAATAAGCTAGAACACAGACACACACGCACAACCCCTCCATTTTGT